>VWYP01021610.1:41030-84098 GCA_013400435.1 Pycnonotus jocosus
AAAAAAAAAAAAAAAAAAAAAAAAAAAAAAAAAAACCCCAAAAGACTAAAACCCCAAAACCCCCAAACCTTAAAAAAAAAAAAAAGCCCCAAAACATGAAAACAAAAGCAAAGCACTAAACAGCTCCCACGCAAAGTTTGAGCAAGGACTACCTTCCCCCACTGCCTATCAAAGAAAAAAACCCAAAGCCTCCACAGCTTTCCATTTCTGAGCATGATATTGTATAGCATAGGATGTCCCTTGGGGATCTCAAATTAGCTTTCCTGGTTGTGTCCTCTGCCAGCTCCCCACACACCCCCAAAATACTCACTGGAGTAAGAGCTGGAAAGGAGAAGGGCCTTCATGCTAGGGAAGCAACGTTCAGCAATAGCTAAAATGTATTATCAATGTTGGTTTAGTCACAAATGCAAAGTGTGGCATCATACTGGATGCTAAGAAATAAATTGACTCCGTCCATGCCAGACCCAGTACAAGAGGTCATCCAAACACATAGCCCTTCATCCTAGCTTGACCTAGAGAATGATGGTAGAAATTTGGTAGCATGAAGATGATGGGATAATCATCGAGTGCAGTCTTGTTCAGTAATATTTCAGGTGCACTGGTTACACACTTTAGCAATTGTTGGAAACACAAGGAACTTGCTGGATATATGTCTATTCTAGGTGTTTATTGCTCTGTAGAACTCCCAGGAAATGTTGGGACCACCACAGTGCAGGGGAGAATGTAATCTCTATACAACTGTGTGGAAAAAATCTATTCAGCCCTGTATCACTAGAGAGTTTTCTAACAGCTTTAGGACTGCTCTAAACCACAAGGGTAACACAAAATATATTTAAAGAAGCTACTACTAATAAAAAATCTCCAGAGAATTTCAAGTTTTCTGCATTTTGGAAAGAAAACATTTAGGATCCAAAAATATATATTGTATCAGTATTTGCAGATGGCTGTAGTCATACTATGAGAACACTATAAAGCTTTAGCCATGATACCATAAGCAAATATAATGGGTACTACAATCAATAGTTCAATGTGTAGGGCACAAACATTTCTATTTTGTAAGCCTGTACACAACAAGTATCTTTAAATCAGTTCAGCAGTTGACAGGAAGCAGTATTCCAGTTTAGTACCAATTCAGTGTTTATACAAGTTGCATTTATAGGGTACCCTAGCCATTGAATTCTGTACAAACTGAAGTTTATGTACTGAAGCAAACATCTGGGATAACTCTAGGGTATAAGTCTTAAGCATGTATAGTTATGTTCTAAAAATAGATAAACAAAGACCTGTGTGCCTGGCTGAGGTTGGGATGTGTTGGAATACTGTGGCTTAATTTGCTTATTGTTAAAGCTTTGGGAGTCAAAAGTAAAATCAAGATGAGACTCCATGTTTAGCATCAAACTCCATGCAGAGTTAGATCAGTTGTGATATTTATCACTACAGTGCTTAACTTCTGTGCTCCTGAAACAAAGCATGCAGTCTAAACCAAATACAGAATTTTCCTGTATTGACTGGAAAATGCTAAAGCAATAATCACATAATTAAGTCCCTAGATTAGACTTATGCATTGTCAACTGCAAGAGACAGGCTCCTTTGAAACATGGTAAAGAAGATGAGATTACTTTGGAATTTCTAATCATTGATTCATTCGATGTGGAAGAGTTAGCTCTCTGCATCGTGTGTCTGATTTACATTAACTAACTGAAATTCCCCAGGTAGGTAATGTAAACACTCTCATTTAATCAGGCCAGACCAGGATTCACAACTGGTCTACAATAACTAATGGGATGTCTACAACAGGTTGTAGATGAAACACTGCTGATCTTGAGACACAATACCCAGAATTTTGAATGCATCTCTGTTGACGGAAACTCTGTTCACACCCTCAGCTGAAGGTAAGAGCCAAATGTATCTTTTTAAAATCTGGGCAAGTTATTTGAGTCAACAGCCTGGCTATTAAAGCACTCACTCACAAGACAAGAAAGTTCAGTTTAGAGCAATTGTCAACATGAGAAAAATTTACATGTCTGTCACAGAAGTGCCCTAATCAACTGTCTGTTGCCTGTTATGGGATATTTTTCTTGGGGAAGCAAAGTATTTTGTAAAAAAGTATTAAAAGGATTTATAGGCATATGTTTTTCCTATTTAAATAACTAGTAGGAAAGAAAAAGTATCTACATGTATCAGTTATGCCTCTAACATCAGCATCATACTGGATCTAGCTTCACATAAATGCCATGAATAGTATCTTAAATACCGTGTGGATTCTCTTTTTTAATGTCTTTCACTGTGGACAGTGTTTCACGTGAGTGTTTTAGAAATGAATCCACATTCCAGCTCTGTCATTCCTTTGCCCATGGTTGTAGCAGCAGAACCAAATCCAACTCTCAGGCTTTGTGATATGTGATATGTGATTAACTCATTTCACCATTGCCCTTTTCTAGGATGCTAATGAATAGTTTTGCCTACTCATGCCAGTCAAAGCTGAGACACAGTCCATTCAGCTGGCAATGACAATCCTCAGACAACAGAGTCTGCACCTGCTCTGATTTTTAACTTAAAGGATGGCTCTGTCTCAGTACAGTTTTTTCAGTGTTGCCTTAGAGAGCTGTAGCTTCAATGAAGTCATTGTTTCTCTCATTAACTGCTTGAATAATTCATTACTTAACAGAAAACATCCCTCTTTGCTCTCTGTTTATTTCATTGTTTGTATGTTTCAAAATAAATAAGTCAATGAGTAATACAGTGACTATTTTGAAAAAGAATTTGCTTACCCAAGAAAAAAAAAATGCTTGGCACAAGTAGGGAACAACAAGAAGAAAATATATTTTTCTTATTTTACACACAGCCTGAAGTACGTGTCTCAAAGAAACTGCTTTGATTGTAAATAAATACGGTGACCAATAAAAATGAGCTGATTATTTGATGCATAATTATAATCACAATTGGTATGTGATTAATTTATTAATAATGATGTTCTTATTTCCTTATAAAAGAAAGTACAGAAATCTTCTAAGCTTGGGAAACTGAAGATATAGGTTAGAATTGTCACAAAGATAATCTGCGTTCCAACCTGCACCAGTAAACCGGCGAAAGGTAATAGAGGACATAACTCAGTGCAGCATATTCTCCATGTGCTTCCTGTGAGTTATGAATCATGCACTATGAGAATCATTCTGTATCACCAAATTTTTATGGGGTATTTCCTGAGTCCATCCTTAAAGTATGCCAAGGTTTCCACCTACTAGTCTGAAGTGACTGTTACTACTTCACGTACTTTGATTCCTTTTTGGTTTTAATCATTTTAGATAAGAGATTTAAATGACAGGAAGTCAAATAGCTCACTAATGCATCTGAAATTATGGGTAATAGGATAATTGGCAAGACCAACCTGCTGATAAGGCCTAAGATAGGATACCTTACTTTATATGGTAATAAAATATACTGACAGCCCTGAATTCTTTTAAATATGCAGCAGTTCTATAACATAATCTGTAAGTGTAACTTCCTAAATCATTCTAGAATCTTGTTAGCAATTGTCTGTGTAGCCTAAAATGATACAAAAGCTTCTTTCATATGCATCTATAGAACAGGAAAAATGTGAAGAAGTGACAAAAGTTAAAATATTACTTCTGTGAATAAACCCAATGAAGAATAAATACATAGCACATCATGTATTATTGTAGCGGCAGGAGTACCCACTCCTCTGGGAGGTAGCTGGCCACCAACAGTTTTCTGTGCCCTTTATTTTTGTCCTGCACAGCTGCAACAGGTACACCCATGACCCAGCCACACCTCACCTCCTGCTGTGGGAATGAGAGAGGCAGGAGCCCTTGGACAACAGAAAGGGCTCCCAATCAATGAGGGGCAGAGAAATTTCTGGACTATGATCATGTATGATCATGTGTGATCTTGTATGGCCCAACCCGCCAGGTTATAAATGGAGCCCCTGACGGAAGCCAAGTGTGGTATTACTTGAAGCAGTCTGTCAGTGATGTGAAATCTCCCCTGGGAACTGGGATGGCATCCAAAGAGCCTTCCTAGGACTGAGCACCCACCCCTCACTCTCAGATGAGTGACTGTTTTTCTGCTGGATATCCTTGAGCAATTTACCCTTTGGGTGAAGCAAATTGATTTCTGGCTAATGCTGAGTGAGAGGCCCCCCAGTGACTGTGCATGAACAGGTGTGCACTTTGGATCATCATTCCCATCCATGTAATAATGATATTATTACAAGGTAACAGTGCACCTGGAGCCTGTTAGATGTTATTGGAGTGTCATTGTGGCTACCCCTATCATTTGTTAGCTTTGGCCATTGATTTTGGTTGAGAATTAAATTTTGCCTGAGTTTGTTATTTGCTTGAAGTTGTTTTCATGTGCCTCCACGACACATGTGCAACAGCACAAAAATCACTTGAACCGGTACGGCCGAACTTGAGCGTGGTGGTAAGCAAGAAGATGCAAAGCCCGTAAAGGCTATCTGTACACTTATAAGAGGCTGACCTACTGTTCTGAAGCTAAAAGGACTGATGATAAAATACAGGAATCAAAGAATAAGATTCTGATTCTTGCTGAAGTCATTAGGATTTTTAAAATTTATTTTGTGGGGACCTGAATTTAATTAAATGAGTTTGCAAATACATGTGTGTATAAATAAATGCAAATATATTCACACAAGAGAACATGTAAGTATCTCTATGCAAGGTAGTAAAGAGGATATTGTTAATACTAATATATTAGCAGTCCTTGGGCAATGAAAACTAAGTAACTGTGGGAATGAGTTGAGAGAATTAGGGTCCAACACATTTTTGGAAAATTCATTTTAATGGTGTTCTCATATTACTAATGCAAGTAAAAGTGCCAAACAGAGTTTTAAATAGACTTTCTGCATAAATTATGCTTGTTTGATATTCATAAAAAATCTTTTTCTCTTCATATATAAGCAGGAGTATCTCTTTTATAGATCCCTGGAGCATAAAACTACTGAAAGTGGGGGCAAAGTGAGCCAAAAATTGGTGAAAAATACTTTTGAAAAGAGGCTTGGTTTAAGACACTAGAAACTTCCATAGTATTAATTATACACAACATAGATATTTTCATTTTACAGTTTACAAGTATTTTATGGTTTACATTTTTTAGTTTACACCAAACTATATAGCCTTCCCTGTGTTTTTAAGTCACATTTTCAAAGAGGCCAAAGTATTTCAAGCTCAAGGGGATAGATTTTCTAATTTGCTATATGCATTTGGCACTATCCAACACATCGTAGTAGACTGTAATTTCATTTTGAGTTTGGAAAATCTGCATTATTTGTCCCTATTTCAGAGGAAGAATGGGTGCTTTAAGATTTAGAAACAAACTCTTAGAGTGTTATGACAAGAGAAAACAAGGAGAAACATTACTCCGAGAAATATTTGTAGAAGGGCAGATAAGTATGTGTGCATTTTAATAGGCACATATGTACAAGTAAGCTATTCTTTAAAAATGTTATTCTTACCTTATGATGTTACAAATTTCAAATTATTTTTAAAATATGAGCTTTTTCTATAAATTTTAAAGATTTTTTTTGTTGGTTAGTGTGTATTGCAAAATATATAATTATCTTCCAAAAAGGAACTTCTACTGCCATGTCTCAAGTTTTAAATACCTCAGTAGACAAGCCATTTAATTTTGCAAGTCTATTCTTCATGCTTTGTATAGTGGCCTCTCACAGCTGGGCCCTTGAGATCTATTGCAAATGAAATGAAAGATTAGTCAGAATAATAACATGCTAACACAGTGATGCTGGAAGATCTGTAGTTAAACTTATAATTATGGTAACTGTTATTCAGAAAATCTGCAAATCCTGAGATCATCCTTACTGGCAATCCCTTTCTACTAGTGCTCTTAAAAAACTGCCATAGCGAGACACACTGTCACTGCTGCTGGAAGATTCTGCCCTGGCAATATGTAATCTCATTTTCAACATGCTATTCCCGCTTTTCTCAGATCGCTTGCCAAACCATGGAAATACTGCATTAAATATAGAATACTGTGCATGGAAGAGAAGAGACATGAGGTACTAGAAAAGGAAAATAAAGAACAAGAAGAGGACTAGAATGCTTAGGCTGCCTACTAGACTTTAAGAGACTCAGCCCCTTTCTTCTTTTATTCCAACTTTCTTGGAAAAGCTGGAGAAAGTATCCTACACATTCCATGAGCATCTATCTTGTTCTCCTTTAGGACTTCTCTACTTCTTCATGTCTACTCTAGGATGAATTTCTTTCGTGCAAGAACTATTTTTTACGGGCCTTGGACCAAGCTTAAAACAGGTCCCAGGCTCTGCAGTGCAACAACAGCTGACGTGTAGCAGTACTGCTACTAGGACACATCTGTAGTGTCATTTTTAAGGTTTCATACAAGGAATCGATAGTATAAGGTGTATGATCAGGGAAACAAAACCCAGTATCATTTTCAATTGTCAGAAACATGCCCCTGGTGCAGGATCTTGTCACATGCCCAGGTTTGGGCTTAACCTGGCTAGTTTTTGCTGTGGTAAAACCTGCTTTCTCTGGACCATGTGAATATTGGGTAGCCTGTTCATCCTCAGCTCAGATAAAACCAATCTGGGTTATTGCTGTATGACAAACAGTGTCTCCTTTTGTACCAATAGTTGCAGTGGCCAGAGAAAAGTCTAATAATAGCTTGTGGGTGAACATGGCCAAACTTCAGCTGGAAATTAATGAGGAAAAAATAACACAGAAAGGAGGAAGCAGATTGTTCAGATTACGGCTAAAAGGAATTCTGTGGGCCCAGGACTGAGAAAGATGATGTCATGTGGGGATGTCTGGAGCCAGCTGAAAGGACAGGCTTTGGCAGAAACCACTTCACAGACCCCATCCCATCCTGCAGCACTGGCCAGGCCCCATTCTTGCCTTTTATGAACATGTGAGTGCTACAAAGCAGCATTAAAATCACCTTTGTTTCATTAGTGGCGCTTGTGTCCTAAGAGTGACTGATAGAACAGAAAGGCGAATGCAAGCGTTTCAGATGGGCCTCCATGAACTCAGAGAAAGCAGCAGCAGTGTGCCAGTGAGGGGGGCAGCTTTTCCTTCCCCAAATGCTGGATTTCTCTTTTGACACCTGATAGTCTTCCTTTAGAGTTTTTTGACACAGAAGGAGGGGAGACCCTCATGTAAATGGCAGAACCCCACTATAGTGTTGGGACCAAAATGTTGTGCATCAGAAAGAAAAAGTTTCAGGATTGCTTTCAAAAGCTGCTGACTCTTTCTGTGCAGACTATTATGTTAAACTTCTTGCTGCTTATTTTCTACTTAATTTCTGAATGAATAAGGGATACTCTGTACACATTCTCAGGAGTATTTTAGAAAAAAAGATTGAAAATATTTAATGCAGTGGATTTCTAGGAGTGCCTCATCAGAAAGAGCAATACTAATTTTACATTAAAAATTAATTTACTTCTGTTTGACTTAAAACTCAGGAAAAATACAGTCTCAGATTTTTCTCTTGAGGCACAACAGAAGCTAAATCATTACTGAACAAATTTGGTATGATGGATCATTCCAATCTATTGCCTTTCCCTTATGGTAATCCAAAGTTTGAGTTGTTATTAAATTATCATGCATTTTTCAAAGATCATCTTTTTTTTTTCTTTCTTTACAACTGAGCATTATTTTTATGAGGCCTAAGATGAAAAAAGCACCTGAAGAAAAATGAGAGGATTATTATAATTGCAGAAAACAGTAGACTTTTTTTTTTTCCCCTTTTGTTCATTAGACAGTGATAAAAGACAAGTGTAACAGGGAGGGGAACCGTTTTTGATTAGAATGTAGTGATCTTCAATTGTCTAGGCATGAAAGTCTGATGCTATTTCAGCTAAGCTAGCTTATCCCTCTACACTGTTGCAGTACCTGTTCTTGAGAGCTGCTGGTCTTCTATAGGTCCAGTGTAGATGGATGTGTCAGCTGCCCTCATATTGAAATATTGATATTTAAAAGAGCAAGAGATATAAGTCAGAGTAATTAGCTCCAAATCTGATGCTCATTCAGTGAAGTAAAAGTGATACTGGTGTCACTTAATTCCACTTGAAATGGGTGGTGCAGCATTTGAGTTCTTGAAGCAAAGTGTTTGTAACCAACTTAAGACAACAAAATAATCATAACAGTATAAAAAGTTAATGTGGACACCTATATCTCCTCTTACTCAGCCAATAATGTTTGCCAATATCAAAATTATGTAGTCTTTAAAAAGCCAAACACATAATTTACATCTCCCTCTTTTACAAATTGAAAATAATACAACAGCTTGTAGTGTTAAATCACCTGATTTAACTATTCCATATATATTGTATATACTTTAATATTTGTATTGACTTATTTGTATTGTATTTATTTCTCTACCAGTTGATGCTATTGTTTTAAGTGTCTAAAGTTCTGTATTCCCAATGTACACCAAGTCATTACTTTTACAAGTTGCATTGTAAATCTAAATTCTAAATCCTTTTCAAGGTAGTAAGATGCAACTGCTTCCTGTAAAAAGTTGCTTGTGATCTATAAAAGCAAAACTAGACACACAAATATGACAGTCTGAGCTAACAAAATGCCTTCATTCACATCAAGATTTAATTTTCAATTTTCATTAATGTATAGTTTCTGTTTCAATTTTCACAAATTTTCATGTGTATTCAATCACTTTTCTCTATTGAAGTTCTGATTAAATTCAAAAATTGAAATATCTAGTTACATCCATGTGTTAATTTATGCTGATATCAATTTTAGAGGTAAAAACAAATTGTTCTTGGTTCTATATTATTGTCAATCATCTTTTGCATATCCAAACTCCAACCCCAAGAATGCACTCTGTATTTTCTTGAAATTAATCTTCAACAGTATCTTGCATGGGGAAATCCATAACTTTCCATGCTGGTCCCATGACATGGGACCAAATTTAAGCCCCTCACAAGGCCCTCTCCATCCTGCTCACAGCCTAACTCCCTACTTCAGCCCCGTGGGGCTGAACACACCTGCTGACCCACATCCTGACCTTTTGAACTCATGCCTAGCAAAGTGCAATATCACTAAACTTAGACTTGAAATCTCCTTCCCTCTTTCCCTCCCTTCACTGGGCCTGCAGAACCACAACACTTGTTCTGTACTCTGCAACATCATCAGATTCCCATCTGGACTTTAGACTGGAGTCTGAAGAGAGTTTGAGGGCAAAAAAAACCCCTCTGATCTTTAAGTTTCCTTGTGATAGTCCTTAGTCAAACACATAATTGCCTCACCACTGCAAGAGCTGCAACAGCTGTTGCAAGGGTAAGTCTTGGGTTGGATTTCTGAGATTCAGGTGGTTGAAGACTTTTCTGCCCTCTAAAAGTCTCTGAGCCAGACACAAGAAAGAAATGGAGTCTTCAGATTTCTGTTTTTCCAAGGTCTACCATTTTGTTTATTATTTCTTATCTCACAGTGTGCTCCATGCCCTGCCGAGGTCTGTGCTGCACCTTGGCCATCAGACAACTGCTCCTCTGATGGGAGGTTGTTGTCCTTTATACTGATTATTACAAACACATTATTTACCATTTCCTACCAATGTCCACTATTTATACTAAACAGGTCATCTGTACTTCGACCCAATTTCTCCAAACTATATTGTTCTAACATCACAGCAGAAAATGGAGATGAGAAAGGAGAAGAACCCTAGGCTCCGCCTTAAAATCTCCATGTTGTCCCAATTCACTTCTATTCTAAAAACCTAAAGCTATGAATNGAAAGGAGAAGAACCCTAGGCTCCGCCTTAAAATCTCCATGTTGTCCCAATTCACTTCTATTCTAAAAACCTAAAGCTATGAATCTTTCACCCCGTGCTAAGCTAAACTATTGCATTTCACGCTCTTGAGACTTGTAATCCATCTCTGCTTTGTTCCAGGGTCCATGACCTCCATGGACAGAACTGAAACCCCCCGGTTCAGCCCCCTGTACAGGGCTTAAACCCCCATGTACAGAACTTAAACCTCCCTTGCTCAGTCCCCAGACTGTTCTGCTGGGGTCCCTGAGCCTCCAGGGCAATCAAAGGGATGCTCTGGGTTCTGGCAGGTAAGAATAACAAGTGCAGTGCAATTTGATTGGTATGAATATATCCAAGCGGGGTAGGAAGGCTGGTACATATGGAACAGAGTGTGAAAATACTGAATACCCTTCATTACTCTAGAGCCATAATGACCTCACAGAGACAGATTGTTCAGCATGGCCTCTTTAAAGCTTCCTCCTTTCCTCATCTTTCCACATCACTGTTAATATATTCTGTGATGTATCTCAGCTTTCACTCTCAGAAATGCTCCCCTTATTCCTGACCAGTAACATCAACACTACTCCTTATCCGTGATTGCTCTCTTCCCTGGTGCTTGCTCAGTCCCCTCAGTTCAAATTTTATTCTCTACAATGTTGATGACTCCCTTTGGAAACCTAAATCTTTCTCTCCAAAATTCTTACCACATATGTTCGGTGTACCACGTATGTTCATCAAAAACTGCGCCCTCTCAGGTTTCTCTTCCTAGCATGTCCCTACAAAATACTTCAAACATTTTCTAAAATATTCTCACTCTTTCACATTACCTTGTATTTCCTCCCCTCAAAAACGCTAATTTCGTCACAAATATCTCAGGTTTCCACTCCAAAATGTTACCTCTGCTCTCTCCAATATTTATCACTATTCTCCTCAAAAAGCTAATTTTATTCCAAGTTTCCTCAGCTTTTTGCTCAGTAAGCTCATTTCCTCTCTAATTTATCTCATCTTCCCCCTGAAATGTGACCTATGGAATCTCTAATATACCTCAGTTTTTTCCCTCAAAAATGCTCATTTTGTCACCTACAAATTACTTCAACTTTTCTTCTCAAAACATCACCTCTCTCCCCTCAAAATCACTCCATGGATTTTTTTTTAAATTTTATTTTTATATATTTTTTTTTTTCTGAAAAGCTGAAAATCCATGCTTTCCTCTGAGAAAAGGGGGCATGGAAAGCCTTCTCAGTGCCAAAAGTGGCACACAAAGCTGTTCCGCTCCCTCCAGATGACACAATTTCTCTGTGCTGTAGGGTGTGTCCTCCCACCCATCGTTCCAGGTCCCAGCCTAGCACCTGTAGCTGCCAGTTCTGCTCTGCAGTGCTGACCCTTGAGCACCCTAAATACCACAAGGACCCCCCTGGAGCCTTTTAGCTCTCCCAGACCACACTGCAGCATAAGTGAAAAATCCCTTCCTGTGCCCTGGAAAACTACTTACAGGTATCCCAGATGTCTTCCCAGGGCAGTCAAGTGGGAAGCCCATTTTGCAAGCACCTGAGGTGCAAGTACCAGGTGCCACCAATCCTGATTTCTTGAGCAAATCTGTTGACCGTCTATAGCACCCTTGGAGCTGAAATCTGAACATACTATTTTGGACACTGTGAATGCAAAACATGTGATCTCTTTGGTACACATAGTGAGGAAGCCATTGCTGTTTTGCAATTGCTTTTTTAGACACCCATCATGGGAAGAACCCCTCTTCTCTGCCATTCCTGTGCAAATGTAATTAAAAAAAATGTAGAAAAGGAAATTAAACTGTCCAGATATGAATTATGGGTATTTACCATTCTTTTTGTAGACTCACAGAATGGTTTGGGTTGGAAGGGCCCTCAAATAGTTCTAGTTCCCTTATCTAGTTTCACCCCCCCATGACATGGACAGGGGTACCTTCCACTAGACCAGGTTGCTCAAATTTCCAGACTGGCTTTGAATGCTTTTCCTTCCTAAACCTTCCTGCTTACATTGCTGAAGTTAGCAGGCATTTAATGACTATGAAAATTCAGAAAATGTGGAAAAAGAAAATTTATGCACACTTTTTCCTTCTCTACTTCTCACACCCACATCCTTTCTGTCTCTGAATTTGAATTTGTACCTTTCATTTCTTTGAAATTCCTGGATAGAAAAACTTGGCAAGTCTAACTACCACAATGTTGCCCTAGAGTAAGAAAGCTGAGCCCTCTGAAATATCCAAAGTCCTGAAATAAAGTTGTGAATCATGAGATCATAAAGTAAACATAAGAAAATTTTATTTAAATTTCTCTGTTGGCTTGGAAGCCTATTTAACTAGCCTGCATCTCAACTCTTTCATTCCAAGGGCCACATCAGTCAAGACAGATTCTCAGCTGTACAAGCAGCTGGGTATGTGCAATGAGCCAGTTGTATCATGACAGATGTCATTTTACTCTTTCCACAGAACAGGCTTTATTCTTGTTGTGAATCTCAGTCTTGAAGAGACTCAAATTTCAGACAAAATGAGTAATGGGCAAGTTACTCTGACAGCAATGTTTAGCAACAGGGCCACCATGTAAGCTAAGGGAAATATCAGAGAAAACTTTTCCCTCAAAATACATGTCACTGGAGTGTTATATGCCAATGCTACCTGGGACAAACACGTGTGATGTTATGCAAGAGGGCATTTTCTTTCTTGCTTAATTCTGGCATTTGCTTTCCTTTGGAGATGCTTGTTTAATGCTACTTCTGGAGCTCAGACAGGAGGTGAGGCCTCCAAGATCTGCTGTGTGAGCTCAGGGAAGACTGGTCCTGACACTACTGTTTTCTGTGCTTTCTCTGGGAAGTCTCTCACTAGAGACTGGAGTGGCTATGGCAAAGTGACTGAACCCTGGGATCCCCCCACAGCTTACAGACAGACACTAGACTTTGGTGTGGGATAGCGACACAGCCATTTCCTACTCCTGTGTCTGTTTCCTGATGCTCTATCCCTCTGTGATAAATGTCTGTGGGACAGAGGGAGATGCAGTCATTCAGTTATCAGTCACCAGAGAACTACCTGTTTGCCGGCCACAACCTCCAACTTTGGAAAGAACAAGTTCTTCCTGGGTACAGAAACATCTATACATCTACAACATCAGTATAATTCTTGAATTTTTCTAAATCTGATTTTTTACAAGTTTCATGGGGTTTTCTTCTTTTTTCTTTTGTTTCTTTGTTTTGGTTTTTGTTTGTTTGGGTTTTTAAGTGTCTTTGTAATTTATTTGTGAGCATAGGCTCTCCTTTTTTACTTTCTACTCCTCTGTGAAACAGAGATCCTCTGAAGTAAACATAAGGCTTAGTTTGTTTTAGAATGCAGCATTGACTCTTTCCAATTGGACATACAAACCTAACTAATTCCATTTTATTCTTAGCTCTCAATATCCTATTAGTGTTATTCAGCACTACTTACGTCTAAAAATCCAATATTTTTAAAGCAATTTAATCTTCTCACAATCAAACTTCCACATCATTCAGTCTGCTTCCAACATTAAGAAAATAAAATTGCTAGTAGACATGCACATATTAAGAAGATCTACACTGTGTATAAAAAGAAAACGGGAGGTCAGATCTACTTTTCTTTTTAGTGGCAGGATTTCAGAGTTTTCTGAGGCCTTGAACCAGCTGCTACCTATGCCACTGAGAATCCAAATCCCTGTTTCTGTTGTTAGATTCTGTTTTGCAGTCTAATAAAGCCATAAGATAGTAAAAACTTTAACATTTGGAATTCCCTTGACCATGAGACAAGATATATGTCAAAACTAATCAGATTTCTTTTGAACACAGGACATGTTTGGCTTTTGGAGGGAATGATACTCTAAAGATTCACAAATGCAGGGATTTTAAAAATATATTTCTATGTAGGCTTTGGAGGGTGTATGATGCTCTGAAAAAAGTGCACTAAACATATATGCTCTTTTGCAACCACTGTGTTATGGACAGTCCCATTTACTTTCAAATAAACTTTTTTTTGGCTGTATCTAGTGTAATAGTTTTTATCTAGCAAAAATAATGTAGAGGGGACAGAAAAATGGAGGGAAAGGGAAGGGAGGCAAAGCAATGTGGCAGCCGAGGGCTTTCTGCTACCGGCTAGCAGAGGTTTCAGCCCTGCTCCACTTGGTAGTTCATGGGGTTCAATCTCCAGGTGCCACGTGGTCTGAGGCTTGGTAAATGAAGAGCAGATTCTGCTGTGTTTTGGGAGATGTTTATTCCATGGGGATGGAAGGCAGAATGAATCAGAATGAGTTCTGGACCACTTATGTCACTGTGGGTGAAACCTGAACCAGGGGGGTCTAGATCCAATGGGGGAGGTGGAGGGGCGTGGTCAAGGCCAAGGGCACTTTACACTACAATGGGAAGGGTGGCACCTGGACACCTTGCCAAATAGGAGAGGCTCAACCAGGGTGATTGACAAGACAGGGTGATACCACCAGGGGGTGGGATAGGGGGGTCAGGGGAAAGGGAAGAACCATTTACAAATCATGATTATACACTGCAACAAAGCAAGGGAATAATGGAGGAGACGAGAGAGGAGAAAGGAGGGAAGTGGAGGGGAGAGTGGAGTCAGCCAGAAGAATAATAAAGTATCAAGAGACAAAAGCAATTTTAGAGCATTTTATTATTTGTAAGTGGCTGAAACATCAAGACTTGCAAGGCTGACAGGTCTTTCTAATAGGCTATAATCTCTAGCAGAGCTGGGAAGGCTTTGGAAGAGCTGCTTGTGTGCAGGTTTGAATTTATGCATCTTTCTTCCAAGCTAATGGGCTCTTTTAGTGTAAATATTAATTTAAATAACAGTTATGAAACATATCTTGCTCATTAAAAATGTGAAAGTGCAAACTGGAATTTATATTCTTTCTCTATTAGTGCTGTTATGACATAGCAATTTTCTTATTTGCAGTATTCAGTCACAAAAATGAAATCTGATTGGAAGCCTAATACATGAGTTTGAAATTTAGATGCTTTTTTACACCTAGAAGGTTAATTCTTTACATAAACCTGCCATGTAAGCATCGATTTCAGTTGCAGTAGTGCCATTGATTTAATAGATTTGAAATCAAAGACTCATTGTTTTCTTTGAATTCTAACTTTCATCACATCATAATACAGTTGCTCTTTTTAGTTTATCAGATTTCTCTAATTAGTATTTTCTTTTGCAGTTTCTAGTCTTGTTCCATGGTCTAAGGCTAATTTTGGCGTAATTTTATCTCTTGTTTTGCGATATATTGCTGACACACTTTTATCTTTTCATATTGTGTTTAAATATTATGTTTTCATATTGTGAATAAAACAAAGTAGCTAGTACTGTAAATTCCAGATTAATCTTTATATAAGCAGAGTGACAAAGAAAAAAATAAATTTCAGAATAAGATAGGATCAGAATCTTTGAAGTTGTGGAATTTTTTATTTCATGCCATATGCATTAACTCTTGCATATATTTTTGCTGCAACTTAAAGATAAACAGTTTCAGTTACCATTTATAAGTGCTTTACCTTTTTAATTCCTTTAATTGTTTAGATTTTCTAAGCTAAAGAGGTCCATTTAAAGTTCTTCTTGAGATAATTTTAATTAAATATATCTTAACTGTTCATGACTTGCATTTTTAAATATGCATCATTATAAAAAAATCCTCAAACAGAGCTCAAAACATAACTACCTTTTTCAGATGGATACCTGGATAGCTTCAATATGCGCTTTTGGTGTGCCAGGGTGAAAAACTACTTATGACAATGCAGATTCCTCCATACAGAATTTGTAAAGGATCCGAATTTGAAAATTCAGCTGTGAATTTTCTTTAATTAATTGCCTCTTCTGCTAAGGAGAAGTAGATATTTCTATCTAGTCGCAATTTCTGAGGTAGGGAATGTAAATGCATTTTCTAAGTATACAGTGTTGTGGTTTATCTGTTGTGATTGATTTTTCAGTGATTGCTGGTTACTTACATATCATTAATAAATCAATACATGACTTTGATTCTCATTTGGTTTAAACCACATGAACATATCAGCACTTTCTCTCTGGTTCCCCAGGATCCACAAGCATTGCCTGTTCTATTTAGCACATTTTAATAGACCCATTGTGCCTGAATTTGTCATGTATTTTTTAAATCTCAGACTACGATCCGCTTCTACTATTTCCTGCGCGACTAGTTGCTAATTCAAAGTTACTCACTGCTTTAAGAAAAACTTGTTGTCTGTTTTAAAACAACTTCTTAGTAGTTTTATTGAGATTTGGTCATAGTTCTGCTCTCTTTTTCCATTACCCTCATGTCTTCATCAGCCTCCATCTCCCCTCAGACTTCTTATTCACAGATCCAAAAGTACGAACATTTCCAGTGTCCTCCTGTAGAGCAACTGCTTTTATCCTTATTTTAATTGCCCTTCTGTATCTTCTCCTGCCCCCTCACTGTGTTTCATTAAATACATGCTGAAAATACAGGTAAAAATAAATTAAAATATTCTGTTGAAAGATACCTGCATAGCGCAATTTATGCAGTAAATGAAGAGACATGGAAAATATCTTTGATTTTTCTGTGGAAACCCTTGCTCTCTTGCTTGAGTTAAAAACGTTTAGTGAATACATAGGAGAGAATGACAAGATTTGGGGGGGGGAAATACCATAACAGCTAGCTGTGAATAGAAACTGAGAAGCATGAAGAATGGTAAAAGTCCCTAGTGTGAATTTTAGTTAGTGTTCATAGTTGATTGGATAGCTCACCTTAATCTTTTACATCTTTCATCAATATGGTGTTTATTTTAGAAGCTATAAATAGAAAAGTTTATTTCTATTACAAAAGATTGAGTTAAGCAAAATTTCAGGAAAACAAGTTAACAACAGATATCTTTGGGGATATTGATTTTAAATTTTGCATTATAGCATGTGTCCTGTGCTCCAACTTATTTTTCTATCATCTTGAAGGTGTGAGTCTGTGTATGAGAGTTGGCTAATTTAAAAAAATCTTCAAGCAAAGAGTAGATATGGAGTGGTGAGTAGCAACTAAAATCAATCTCTCATACGATACAAAGGCAGAAGGAAAATATTTCAGCTTCAAAAACCCTGATTAAAAGTATAAAAACTGTCTTTAAATGATAATTCTGTATTGAAAGAAGCATTTTTCTTAATGTAAAATTTATCCAGCCTGCGAACAGTAATCCAAATCATTTGAAGGTTTTTATTCTCATCTTTGTAGTTTCCTGTAGTGTGGTAGTACTGGATGAGGAACGGTATCAAAATCAAGGATGAAAACAGATGCATTTCCTTTATCAGTGAACAAAAAAGAGAACAAACAAGAATAATCACCCCTGCTTTGGACTGGACTCCGACTGAGAGAATTTTGAGATGTTTACTGCTAAGAGTTTCATCCGGAGATTGCCTTTGTAGTAGACACTGCAATTACTTGATTACTGTGCAGTAATTTCAAACACAGCTCTCCAGCTAGGACTTCTTTTATTTGGATTGCCTATGGCACATGTAACATGAATTACTCTCTTCTGTTGTAAGGTGAATAATAGGATTCCTAGCTGTATTGTGTACTCTTAATACACAGAAACAATATTAAGAGTCATAGGCAGTGGTTTGTCTGTCGCTTTCAATTCCATATCTATTTGTGGTTTGAAAAGGCTGGTTTTTCTTCTCTTTGGCTTCTTTATTTATTTATTTAATGAAATTATTAACGTTATCTCAGCTGTTTAGGAAAACTTAAATACAAGAGGGGTATATTCTAAAAGTATGTTAAAAGTTGCTGTGGCATTGAACTGAGTAGATGAAGGATGATTTCTGTAGCAAATTATTGTAAGACCTTGCCATCTCATTTTGGCAGGTTGTCAGAAGTGGTTAGATGACACTACAAGCCCAAACTCAATTACAAAAGGAAAGATGTAAAAAAGTAATTCTCCATCCTTGGTCAGTGCTGCTGATTTTCTTCCATGTCACAACCAACCAGTAGGGAGCATGATATTCCTTGTAAATTCCTGTCAGGCTGAACAAACAAAACACATCAGTCCTGTGTTAGGGGGTTCTTAGGCTTTATTGTACAATTGTCTTAACTCTAGCAGCCAGCACCCTATTTAGTCTCAAATATTTGGCAAACAAGCCCTTAATTATCACAACAGACTTCAACAAGCCTCAAATCCTCAAAACATACCTCAATACAGTGTACAGGGTAAAATATTAAAGATGCACTTTGCCCAGACAAAGCAAGGGAGGAGGGAAATAAAGGTGGAAAAGGGAGAAAAGGAAGAAATATCTTTACCAGTCTTTATATCTTGCATTATTCTTGCCTCAAGGATGCTCCAGAACTGCGGTAGCAAGACAAAGAAAGAGAGGAAAAAGAGAGTAAATGGAATTAATCCACTTCCTTTTATAATTAACCTGGTAAAGTACTTTTTTCCAAACCATTACATTCATGCATGTACAGGCAGCCCTTTAAAGCCCTTCAGGAAGTGAGTCAGGTAAGGACAAGGGGGATGATTAAGCTTGGGTCTCAGTGTGGGAAAGGGATTCGGCTCAGAACAGTGCTGCCTCACTTCTGCAGGACCATCTCTTCCAATCACAACTTTCCTGTCACAATACTCAGAAAGTTTGAGACAAAACATGCTTATCCTTGATTCTCCACAAGTGTTCTTTCTTTCACTCTTACCAGAGAAGTATCTCAGCCTGTGTCCTACTCATCATCTTAACATTGCTTTTCTGTGGCAGAAGTTGCTTCTCTTTTGTATTTGTTTCAGCATGTGTCACTAACCCTGAAACAGTTTGTTGTTTGAAAAATCTTTGAAGATATAATTCTGCTGTATCTGAAACTGAAAGAGCAGGTTCTTTTGGGCTTCAGAATAAAAGGCAGTCTGTAATATTATTTAAGCTTAAGGTAAAGATCATGTTAAAAAATTCAAATAAAAAAAATCAAATACTTTCAAGCCCACAGTGGTGAAATTACTGATATTTTGGGGGGTTTTTTATATGTAGTGGATTTGCTTAAATAAATCCAGGATTAATTATATATTGGGATATATTCTACAGTTTGAGATACACTGCTGGTCTAAATTTGATAAGGATTTGAGCTCAATTAAGTACAGAATGCCTGACACCTGAAAATGCCTTTAGAATTCCTGAGCTTATTTAGGTTTTACTGTTGGCAGCCTAACTTATAATGACTGCCAAAAGAAAATCTTAGGATCTTTTGAAATTGAGTGGCTCATTTGAGAAAGTTCAGGGTATTTTACCCTTAGAAAAGCTAACAAGGTTAAGAAGAAATAAAAAGAATAATATTGAATTATCTGGATTCCTTTCATTAAATTCACTGATTTTATGCTAATGACTTAAAAGGCATATTTTCTTACATAATTTGCTCCAGTCCAGCTAATTTAAACTTTATTTAATATGACTGCAAAATATGCAGTTATATTAAAAGGGCTGTACTTGAAAATACCTAATCAATTTTGTTTCTTTTCTTTCCCCAAAGAGAAGTGTCATTTTACTGAGGTACATAGTCTATCATGTAATTATTTGTTAATATGAGAGACTGAGAAAAATGGTTACTGGCTCAGGCCAACCAAAGTGTTTGTGTGAGACAGGTCAGGGAAGGTTCTGCTTAAGTGGGATGGTGCCCCACACCCTGCCCCCTTTGGAGCTGTCTAGTCCAGCTGTCAGCCACTGGCACACCAGAAGAAATGTCCCACACCCTGCCCCTGGAGTGCCAGCCCAGCTCCTGAGTGGGTACCAGACTGCAGGCCCCACCTGGGGGTGTGGCCATAGGAGCCAGAACAGATAAAAACCTTGCACAAAGACACATATGGTCGTGTCACTATTGTCTGTGGATTTTATGGCAGCTGAGACCATGACGGTTCCAAGGGTGGATGCTAAATCTTACTTTTCTCTCTCTTATTTTTTTCTTTTTTTTCCTCTCTTTCTTTTCTTTTCTTTTCTTTTCTTTTCTTTTCTTTTCTTTTCTTTTCTTTTCTTTTCTTTTCTTCTACTTATTTGCTCTTCTTGGTATCTGGGTAATTTAATCTTTCATGTGTTGCAGTTTGCTAAGTCAACGCTTTGTCAAAAGCTTTATTTTGATGGAATGCTTGCTTTAAATTTTGCCAGGTTCCTGATCTTCTAAAGTTTGCTAGTGGAAGGTTTTGTTGGTTTTTTTTAAATTTTCCTGAGTGTGTTGTTTGGTTTCTCTTGTGCACCTATCTCAGTATAAAAAAAGAGCCTAAGCTCCTTTAAATAAACTTGCTAAGTGAAGACCTGGGCTTTACAGTTGATTTTACATTTTCTTGGGTGTTCTGTACAGAGAAATGGATCGACAGCTTCAAAGATGTCTCTTTGTTGGTACATTTCTGTCATAAATATTCATATACACTTCCTGATTTATTAAATGTCAATGGTTAGTATTCATTTCGTCAAGCTTACTTTTTATGAAGGTACATCCTATGAAAATGTGTGTACTTCGGCTAAAATTATTTTGCATTTTTACAACGATTACAGTGATTTCTCTTGTGATGACATCAAAACTGCTTTAGGAATTAAAGTTAATTAAATATGAAGTAAAGTTTACAAAACCTTTGTAGGACAGCTAAGATTATTAGCTAACAAAAATATTGTTATACATATTTTCAAAGTGAGTACTCTGAAGGACAGACTGTAAGTGATTTGGCTAAGTTCAAACAGGATATCAATATGAATGACAAATTCTCAACCCAGCTTTATTAGTAGATCATAGTCCTTGAGTTCTCTCTCAGTCTAAAATACAATTCCTTTCTGAAAAGTGACTCTATAAAAATAAATGCCATATTTATGAATCATTGCTTCTATGAATATTCCTGCAAAAATTTGCTGTATTAAGAGTTAATTTGAGGGCATCGCAAATGGCATGTGCTGAGCTGTCTCTAAAATGAAGCAAAATTACACTTTCTTCACTATTAATGCAGTGAGCAATGCTTTTTTGTAAAGAGGACCATCTAAATGGGACCATGTAATTCAGGTGAAGGCACTTATTACTGGGCAGGGCTTTCAAGCTATTTTGCTAGGTCAACTGAAACATACTATATCAAATTCAAGAGACAATAAAATACGATACCCAAAATCTGTTAAAAAAAGGCACATCCTCTTAAAGCTAAAGATTAACTGCTCTTGTTATTAAAGCAAATAGCCAATGTACCCTTCACAGGAGCTCATCTGTCAAACTCCTTAAAATCTAATTGTTCTTCTAGTCTTTACAAATTCAATCCAATAGGCAGAAGTGTACCTGTGCTAAGCGTTGGGTCTTTCTGAAGAGATGGGCTACTTTAATCTCTGTGAGACTTTCAAGGACACTTCAGAAAGGAGGATGTTTACCAGTTGTGAAGCTTTTGTTGCTAATGGAGAGGAAGGATAGGCATTTTACTGTTAGCCCACCTATTTATTCATGCTGTGATATGTAGGTATTTTATGAATGTGTATTGGTTTATACTGTCAATTGCATGTATCTTCCTTTGTGAAAAAATGGAGTGCAAGACCTAAAACTGTCCTCATGTGGGGTAGAGGAATTTGCCAGAGGAACATTCTTCCATGAACCTAGAGTCTGGCTAAGTTGTAAGGCAGTTTTTGAAGTCTCATTTTCAGAAAAATCCTTTTCATTACAAAAATTACATGCACAAAATGGCATGTCCTTGAAACTATTAGCATTTACAAACCTCTTTTAAAATCAAAATCCCTATTCCAGAAAGAATATTTACCACATAGTATAATAAGGCTACAGACCCCATGAAATGAAGTACAGTTCCTCTGAATAATTATCAATATTATGTCACTATGTGAAGCTGTAAACTCAAATCTGGAAAGTGATAATTAGTTCCTTATTATTACATAATTTCTTATCAGTGATTATCCATGCTTCCCTTCAATATTTTTTCTTGTTTTGATTGGCAATAGAAGTATGATAGCACATAAATATGACTTTATTTGCATAAATACACTGAATGAATACAGTTCTTGGGTATATTTAGTCATGCTAGGAAACATCTCAATTTTTCTTATAAAGGATAGTGGTTTTGCTTGTTATTCACATTTCATATTATTTCCTGGCTCTCATCTGGCTATGATTAAACATTGCAAATACAACCGTATCTTCAGTAAAAGATCAGTTAAATCTTTTTATAATGTACTTATTAACAATTTAAAATTGGTGCAAACATTCTTCTGTGTATATATGATAAAAGTTCCATAGTAATATGGATCAACCCTCAAGAACTCTGAAGACAAATCAAAGTGCAAATCACATGAAAAAAACCAAAGAAATCTATCGATCCTGCTATGAAGTAGGATGCTTCCTACTCCACCTGCTGTGATTTAGGAATGGTATTCCCCAAATAATGCTCCCATCAAGAATCTCCAAACCACATACTGCTGTCTCACTCCCCATATTTTTCCTTCCTCTTCCCCCTGCAGTGGGCTGGAGAGGAGAACTGGAAGCACAAAAGGCAAAGATCATGGGCTGAGTAGGACAATTTACTTGAAACACCAATGAGATACAAAGAAAAGCAGTAACAGCAACAATACACATGACAAAGGGTGCAAGACAGATCAATTCAGACAGAGACCCCTGACAACAGACGGTACTGGATGTCTCCCCTTGCTGCATATCCTCCACCAGACCAGAACTCCTTCTTTCCTGAAGAGATTCCCTTTCCCTTACCCCAGAAACTGTTTGAGGTGGTATAGAAGTAGCCATGCCTCTTCCTTGCTACTGCAAAAATTAACCCTGTCCTGGCTGGAACCAGGACACCACCATTGTCCTATGTCCTTATGTTTAGATACTTCCTAGATAAGCTTTTAATGGGCTTGGGTAAAGAACTGGGTTGAAGTAAAAAGATGAGTTGCAACATGGAGAATTCCAATTAGAAATAATGGAAAAGTCTACCACTCTGGAGGTGGTCAAACACTAGATCAGGGAGCTAGAGAGTTTCTGGAGTCTCCATGAATGTAATTATTGAGGACACAGCCCTGACCAAATTGCCTTAGTTCTCCCTACTTTGAGGAAAGAATTGGATTGAAAGATCTCCAGAGGTCTGTTCCAAATTTACAGTTCTGTGGTTTTATGTGGTTTTACATATGCTGGTTTATTATTGCTCTGTGTTTAGAGTATCTGTGTCATCGGATCACTTTTTACTTTTGGGAAAAAAAAAACAAAACAAAACAAAAAACAATCCAACACCCTAGGCTAGACAGTTCTTATTATGCTTATTTCTATGGGACTATGATCTAAAGATGAAGCTAACTAATATGAAAAATGTCCATCTATTTTTACTGAAAGCCAAGGAAACTTATGACTACTGTCTTAAAAGGCAAATTGTTATAAAGATGTAAAGTAATTCCTATGCCTTGAATTGTATGTGTTTTAATAATATAAAAGAAACAGGTGTGGAATTAGAGTAAAGCATGATAACGAAGTTTTCCTTGTGTTAACAATAGTGAATGTATTTGTACTTGTTATCAGTATGTACTTGGAACAAGATAAGTCCACATGATAGATAAAGCACTGTGGTTTGTTTTCAACAAACAAAGAGCTTGCTTTGCCTGATAATTAAAATGTGATGTCAACACTAATAGAGGTGTTTACAAAATTCAGATTTGATATTTAAACTGAAAGTACGGGCCCTATATACTGTGAATTTCTTGCTAATCTAGAATTGGAAAGAATCAACAAATACAAAATTAAAATAGGGGAAGAGAGAATAGCTACTTTAGTGCTAACTGAGGAGAAGAACTGAAGAGGGCTAGGTTGCTGTGATGATTTTCTGACATTTTAGTGGACCTCTGAGTAACCGCATAAAACTTTGGATCTATCTTAATAAACTCTTCTCCATCTTCTGATTTCAATATTGCATTTTTATAGATTGTTTGAGCAGAATCAAGAGCTAAGAATTCTCTTTGAGAAACATTGTCCTGATCATCTCTCTGCTGGTAGCTGGAAAGGGCAGTCGAATTCAATAATAAAAGTAATGAGTAATTTCTTACAATGTTGAGAGGTCAGAAAGTTTGTATTGTAATTGTCTTCCTCTAGCCTCAGGATAGTAAAATGACCAAGTAACATTTTCTTCTGCTGCGTTTGCAGAGAAGAAAGATGAAATGTTGATAGAAGAATGTACCAATTGTTATCTATATCCCCTCCTGTGCTTTTTTTTTCTTTTTTTTTTTTTTTTTTCCCTTTGTTTCTGCAAGGGGTACCATACTGGTGATAGCTGAACAGTATGTGAACATTTCTATGCTCCTAAAAAAAAGTATTTTGGGGATAGCAAGTGTATATATTTGTGTCTTTCTTCCATACCATTATCTTGATAACACATTTTGCTCTTAAGGAGAGGTTCCTTGGTGCCTAGTTTTAAAACCAGTATGACATAAATAGGAAAAGTGGAAAAACTGCAGCATACACAGAGATGACACTACAAAAAACTGTGGCATTGGTCATATGCAAATAGTCTAAGCTTCAAATTCCTTGGATCTTCATTCCCAATATACCCAAATTTTTGAAATGTCATCCATTTTTAGGTTATAAATAATAGTTTTTACCGGTTTACAAACTGCTCTATATAATGTCTGGTTTTCTCCCTTTCCTCTTGTGTTTGCCTACTGTCCTTGCATGACAGAAAAGTCACAATGTGACTAGGATATGTTTTAGAATGCCAATTCCATTTAAGTACACACTTAAAAAAACCCAAAAAGGCAGACTAAATTCAAGCTTGGACTAGGGCAATTCTTTTGTGAATAGAGCATTTTGTTTTACAGACATAACTGTAAAAATAACTGAATGTTAGGACAGCTTAGGAATATCACCTAAGTTTATAATATAAATACATTAAAAGAAATATTTTTAATTTGTAAACCTTTGCATCTTCTAAGATAGAAGCATCATATGAGCCATGTCCAATGCATTGGAAGTATGTCTATTCTTTTTCAGACTGCCATCCTTTTCTCAAAGTTGAGGTACAAAACAGCATGTGTCAAGTGGCCTTCAGATAAAGATAAGAAACCATCTCACACTGTGGGATACAGAAAGGAAGTTTAACTGTTTCATGTATTACAATTTTTTTATTCTTGACCAGTACAGGATTTTCCATTTTTAACACATTGATTTTATAGACTGTGTATGAACAGCTTCTTTAATATTATTTCCCATGAGATGCAGTCTACATTTTCAAAAATGAGAGGTGGTTTGGGGTTCTTTTGTTTCTGGAAAGCCTATTTTTGAGATATCTCTGAAAAAGTCTGCTTTTCAAAAGAGGACTAAGGATTTGTCTACTTATACTCAGAAAGTTTTAAAGAATCTCCAGAAGGATAGAGTAGTTCCAAGTTTTTAAAATTAGAAAGGTGAGGTGGTTGGCAACAATCAGCTCTCACTCATACTGTCAAAGACAATATAGTTGCCTGGCTCTATAAACATGACAATGAGAAATCCTTGCTACATTAGCAATAATACAAAGACCAGAAGGAAAAGTTGAAAAAAATCCATACATTAAAAATATTAATAATAAATTGTTAAATATTCTCTTGTTTTCAAGAAGCATGGATAGTAATTCTGCAATCATTTCTTTTAATTCATCTCATAAATTAAAAATATTATATACTCACTGGAAAATGTAGAATATGCATCCCATTCATTTTTATCCATCCATCCATCCATCCATCCATCCATCCTATTCATCTATGTTCACATTGCTACCACCAGTATGATATTTAAAAACCTTCTCCAAAATAAATATCTTTAAAGTACATTTTAAGATTCCTCTTCCCTGAAAACACAGTGGGTGGCAATCATGTTTAATTTAATTTTGTGACAGTTCTTTTGAGCATCGTGAAGTGTCATAATGTGGAACATCATTCCGGTTATGAAAAGTGCAAAGGCAAAGGTCTTGTACAACTCAATTTATGTTTTTTTTTTCTTTATTTAAATACATAAAGATATATTATTCTAGATATTTAAATGTCATGCATTATTAAAGAGTATAAGCAACATGAGAAAATCCCAGAGAATTACTTAGATATATTGTGGCACCCTATGTACAAAGTGCTGCCTCAAAAACGTGATTTTTTTTTTTTTCTAAAAATCATAAAATCATAGACTAGTTCAGGTTGAAATGCATCTTTAAAGATTATCTAGTCCAACCCCCTTCAAAGAGCTGGGACATCTTCAAATAGATCAGATTGCTCAGAGCCCCACCCAACATAACCTAGAATGTTTCCAGGATGGGGCATCAACCACCTGTCTGGGGGACCTGTTCCAGTGTTTCATCACTGTCCTGGTCTCACTCAAGGACAGGGTTAATTTTTTTCAGTGGCAGTGAGGATGCATCCATGTTGTTACTCCATACTTGTTCAGGTTATCTCTTGCAGTCAAAAAGAAGGGATTCTCACTTCTGAGGAGAAGGGGTCTGGCTTGGATTGGCAAGAAAATCATGGGCACAGAGAGGGTGGGAAAGTGGGAATGTCATTCCTAAATTACAACAATGACCTTAATTGTAAAAGCTTATTCCTTATACCTAGTCTAAATTGATCCTTTTTCAATTTAAAACCATTATTGCAGCAGGCCCTGCTGAAAAGTTTGTCTCTAAAAGTTTCTTGTAAGACCTCATTTAAGTCTGAAAGGGTACAATAAAGGCTTCCACATAACTTTCTCTTCCCCAGGCTGAACAACCCCGACTCTGTCACTCTTCCCTTATAGCAAAGCTGTTTAATCCCTCCAGATATTTGTGGCCCTTGTCCAGACCCACTCTACCAGGTCCATGTCTTTCCTGTGCTGAGGACTCTGGAGCTGGATGTAGCAGGGCAAAATCACCTCCTTTGATCTTCTGGCCACGTAAGCTATGATGCAGGCTAGAATATATTTGGCTTTCTGGACTGCAAGTGCATGATGCCGGATCATGTCTGGTTTTTAACTCATCAGTAGCTCCAAGTACTTTGAAGGAAAATCTTAGAAGTAGAGGTTAAAACAATATTATTTCTCTGGAGCACTCATATTTTTAATGAGAGCCGAATCTGGCCCAGAATGGAAATAAGGGAAATGTAGTTTTAGTTTCTCAGCACTATCTGAATAGGCCTGTCAGAATATGACAGTGTCTGCTAGGGATTAATAAGTATAAATAAGTATAAATCCAAATCTTATCCAAACAGAACAAATTATAAGAAAGCTTTAAAAATTTACTTTGGTTTTTTACATTTCAAAGGAAATCAGCTGATGCTATGAAAATAGAGTACATTAAGGGACCTGACAGGCAAAATGGCAGAACAAACAAGTCATTCTGAACAGGAATAGAGTACTTGGTCGTTCTAAGAGTGTGTCATTTCACATTAAATCACTCTTAATATTTCATTAATGCTATAGCCAAACTGATATGAAATGCAGGAGAGGTGGTGAAGTGGGAAAAAAATGAACTGAGAAATCAGAGTATGTAGTTTTCTAGGCCGAGAAATATTTCAAGTCAGTCATGCTACCAGGATGTACTTCGCCTGAATATGTGGTCCATTAAATTGTATTCATTTTCTTCCCTAAACAGAGAGAAAATACGCATAATAATTCTTCAAGAAGTTTCTTAATTTTATTATAAATGAGCATGCTAAAACATTTAAAAAAAAAGGTTCTTTTACTCCTGACACAGGATGTTCATGACCTTGGTTTGATCAAGGGTTGAGTAATTGAATGTAATGATATGTGAATGTCAGGATAATGAAAACAAAACAGAGTGTGATGAATCTTTGTACAGATTAAGACATGACAGCAGGTGGTGGTGCTCTCCCCACCTCCCCCTCCCACCATGATCTGAGAAATACCTATTACAGTTCAGCCTTGACAAACAGCAAGTGGGCTGAGCTCCTCTTGAGCCCATCAGAAATGCTATCTGTTCCCCAGGACTTATACTCTCCTAAGGAGCACCTGCTTATTGTTTTAAAGAACAGCCTTGGACACCTCTTTTTTTCCTGAATAACAACTCAAATGAAATAATGTTTATGGTATTAAACTTTCAAAGAAAGTTATCAACCCAAATTGGAGCCAGGATGAAAAATTGCTTAAGCCAGCTTTCTTGTGGCCAATAAGCAGTGGCCTAAATTGAGACTATTTAAGACTATTCCTGCTTCTGGACCACAGCAGGCCGTGACCAGTAGCCTCCCTGTGAGTGGGACGTCTCGGAGCTAGTGAACTTGCAAGATTTTTACTTGGAGGATCACCGAACAACAGTGGATCCTGTGCTAATATCCTCTACTCCTTAAGGTTCAACTCTTTGCCTGTTGACAAGATGCAAAGGCATCTAAAGTGACTATTTCACTGAATTTGAGTGGAATTTTTCACTGGTACCTTTCGCAGACTCTTTATGTCTGTGTGCATGCAAGTGCAAATGTGCCATGGTAAATATACTCAGAGTGCTGCTCTCCTAGATTCTTAAATACTTTATATTTGCAAGAAAATTAAGCCTGTACATAAGTTATTTTTTATGGTATAGTAAATTCTATATGAACCTTCTGGAAAATTATTTAAGTTTGTTAAATTCTATTGGGCCTTTAGTCCACATTCCTTTTTATCCTTACCCTTTTCTATTCTTTTCTCTTCCTCTCTGACCTCCACATAGATAGCTTTGGGTTTATTTCAGTTTGGATTTATTGACTCTGGATTTTTTTTTCTTTTTTTTCTCAGTGTGCTTTAACCACCTAGTAAGTAGTGGAGCAAACCTTGCAAATGAATTTTGCCATGCTATTTCTTTTATATTAAACCTGGTTTTGCTGATACATTTGCTAGTGATTTTTTCAGTGATCTTAAAGTACTTATTTGTGACGCAGAATAATACCTGAAACTGAAGGAAAGGTACAGTATGATAATGATTGCATGTAATCTTGCTGTTTAATGCCACCAGTAAGAAAGATTGGGGAAAGTGTTGCTACATGGACATCCAATGCTTTCAAGAAGCAGAAGGCCCAGATAAAAACATTATATGTGAGTGTTGATCTCCTGTCCTGAACCAGACATTGAGACTACACTGAATCAATGTTGAATTCCTGTGGCTGATCTCTGCTGGTCACTGAAAATATAACTGGGGCAGTCTCAGTTAATAGTGTGTGAGTGCATGAGGCTAAGCTTTTCCTGATACTGCCTTTGTCTAATTTAGCCTGTTCAGTAAATTTAACTTGGCAACATCATGTTTTTAATGTTCCTTTTTTCCCCTATGATAACTTTTTTAATTAATAGGCACTTACTAGGTGACAAGTAACAGCATAAGACAGTTCAGGCAGTGGGGACGAAAGCTTCCATTATACTTTCTCTTTCTCCTTAAATTGCACAACTTTTGCTGCTGGTCTAGTAGACTATTTGACCCTGATGGGTTTTTTTGTTGTTTTTTTTTTTTTTAGTGTATAAATCAAGCCTTGGATATAACACCGTATAGTAAGACTGGTAAGACCATCATACAAAATGATAAACATACTCACTTTGTAATAAATTTAGAGAATTCAAGAGTATTAAATACCCTGAGTAGGCTCACAATAAAACATTTAACTGCTAAAGACATCATTGGCTGCTTACTGTTTTCATGATGCATCTTTGGTGTAATGATATGCTAAACAAATGGTTGGTTAAATAAATATGTTAAAAATATGAAGTTTTGATACTAGAAATAATAGACATAATGAATGCTAAGAGTAGTTCGCAGAAATGTAGATCCTGTGCTCAGGAAATCATGATGTTTAGATTTACTACTAACTTTCTAAAAGGTAGAGTGTAATAAGGGCACACATAGCACACATCAGTAGCTCTGTTTGGTGCAGTGAAGTGAGGTCATTCTTTGGAAGCTACATATTCCCTAAAAAATTCTGGCTTTCCTATGGATATACCATATGTAGCAAAACATACCCACATGTGTTGCTTCTATCCTGACTGGTTTTTCCTCTTTTTTGTTTTAGGAACATTTTCAGTGCCTAAAAAAATAAAATCTCAAAGATCTAAACCTCAAGATTTTAGAGTCATTAAACATTACACTGCTTAGAAGGAAAAATGTATGGATTTGGGCATTTGCATTTCTCTTAGCTTTCTTATCCTTTAGGGTACATTTTTAGTGAAATTTCAAAGCTTTTTTACATGCCTTGAAGAATTACAAGCAAAATCTTTTAGCATGCAGGCTGACATTTCCATGTGGGCTTTGAATTCTTGCCTTGGGATCTTACAGGAAAACAGAAACTACCGTAAGTTTTATGTTTAAAATCTTAACGGGAGGCATACCCAGACTACTAAGGACATGTCCACAGTGCCCAGCAGAACAGGCAGGAAAACCCTGAAGCTGGCAGGCACCACACTAGTTCTGGAACCACAGATAATGTAACTGATGACATTTTTGTACATGCATGACTTTCTGTCAGCACACCTACTGATTCTGAGACAAGAAATCCTGCTTCACCAAACGGCACCTGCTCAAATCTCTCTGTGCACAGTTACATATGGGCAAACTTGGTCATGAATAATTTATGCACTAAGCTATAATTCATTACCATAGAATAGATATCTGGGGAAAAAGTCATATGCCTAGCTTTTGGTGTATGAAATGAATGAGCAATTAACATATTTTTTAGAATTGTAAAAATATTAGGATATTCAGTTTTCTGCTACATGGCTTCCTATTATTTCTAGCAAGGTTAAGTGACAAAAAATTTCACTGATAAAAAAATTCACAATAAAATGCTGTAAAGATTATTTTTAGGAAATTTTTCTGTTACTGTTTAACATACTGTTACTCTTCAACATGATTATCACCTTGGATGAAGAACTTAAAGAAATACTATGTAGGTTTCTCAATGACACTAAATTGGAGGAGCTGTGGGCCCCCTCAAGGGCAGACAGACCTTGACGAGTTAGAGACACAGGCAACCACCAACCATATGAAGCTTAAAAAGGGCGAGTGCTGGATTCTGCACCTGGGATGGGGAAACCCTGTTTTATATATAGACTAGAGAGCAAGAAACCAGAGACCAGTGCTGCAGAAAGGGACCTGGGGATCCTGATCAAATGGAAAGTTAAACATCAGCCAGTGGTGGAGGACCAAATTTGTTGGGGATGCATGAGGCACAGCATGGCCAGCCAGGCCAGGGAGGGGATTATCCTGCTCTGCTCTGAGCTGGGGCAGCCTCAACTTGAGTGCTGGGGGCAGGTTTGGGTGCCACAGTGTAAAAAAAGACATTAAACTATTAGAGAACATCCAAAGAAGGGCAATGAGGGTAGTGATGGCCTTGAGGAGAAACAATATGAAGAGCAGATGAAGTCACTTGATCTGTTCAGCCCGGAGAAGAGGAGACTGAGGAGAAACCTCATGGTGGTCTTCAACATCCTCATGAGGGGAAGAGGAGGAGCAGGTACTCATCTCTTCTTTCTCATGACCAAGTAACAGGACTAGAGGAAATGGCCTGAAGCTGAGGTTGTGGGGGGTTTAGGTTGGAAACAGTTTTTTTTCATCCAGAAGGTGGCTGGGCACAGGAACAGGCTCCCCAGGGAAGTGGTCAGAGCACCAAGCCTGACAGAGTTCAAGAAGCATTTGTACAAAGCTTTCAGACTCATGGTGTGACTCCTGGGGTAGTGTCCAGTATAGGGCCAGGAGTCGGACTCAATGATCTTGATAGGCCCCTTCCAACTGAACATATTCTATGATAACAACCTCAACTAAATCTGGTATTATAATCTTATAGTGCTACAGCTCAATTAAGATATTTATCTTAATAATGTTTTTTATGCAAAACATAATACTTTGAAATAATCATGCCCTTTATGTCCAGGATTGAAATTAAAAGAAACTTATCAGATAATCTAATGATAAATTGAAAATAAGGAAATAGGATTTCTAGTTATTTTATTACTTTAGCTTTGGAACCTTCAGATCACCAGGATTTATAGGGTGTGGGAGTTTTAGGCTTTTTGCCTTAAGCGTGTAGCTTAGAATACTATCTATGCAGTGTGTTGCAAAAAAACCCCAACAAAACAACCATCAGGACAGGCTTGTTTGGACTAGTTCACACTGAAATGTACCTTCAGGAACAGTAGTTACCACAGGAACAAGCAGAAACTAATAAACCTAAATAAAAGACAGGTTTAACACTGCTACCTTGGGCATGAATGCCCATGATGCCCATGTAGTGCATCATGAACTGCACTGTTCAGTTTCCAGCTGATCTTATGTAGAGAAAGATCAAGCTAAATTCTACCTGCCAAAGAGAATGCAAGTCATGCTGAAATGTTTGGAGGGTTTTTATGGTAACTAAATGATGGAGTTAACATAGCATTGGTGGGATATTGGTGCTTAGAATGAAATTTTTTAAGTATTGTGTTTGATTTGTTGGAAATACTAGTATTAACGCCTATATGTGGTACTGTGTTTCTATATGGAAAAAGAAATACGAATGTTGCATCATAATAACATATTGTGTTAATTGGGCACTTGGATATCTTTTGTTCATAGCTTTTTAATATAAGTGGATTTTGTGAGACTAAAATATGCATTAAATTAAAAAAAAAAAAAAAAAGTTGAAATTGCTATAGTATTTCAGTATTTTAAATTAACCCAATCTACATATGTTTTGTATGCATTTTCCACTAAAGTTACAGCTACTAACACAAAGAAGCAAAACCAACCAGAACTGATTGGTAGTCTCTAAGATGTAGTACTTGACTGTCTCTTCTGATGTACTTTCTCCAAATTGCAGTTTTCTGATAATGAGCCCCTGTAATGCTGTTTTCCACAGACATGAAGATAAAAGTAAGAGATTATCAAGGTTAAAGGCCTAAATGTACTGAAAATGGCTCTTTCCTAGTGAAAACATGCCATGCTGCTTAGACATCCTGACGTGGAACATTGAATGGTCATCTTCTGGAATTATCTTACCATTATATAGGACTTTTGCTTTGTTTTTTATCTTTTTCTTGAGAATGGTATATTACATGGGGTCTTCTGACTTAAATTTTGGATAGAGCTCTTGAGTTTACCAAGGGATGGAGAGTGACCATTTTGCAGATAATGTGTCTGGGTCAATTTTGATTAATTTGAAATTTAGTTCGAATTGATTCTTTTCAAGGCTCAATTGGAAATAAAACAGAGTAGCAAAACCAACTATAGGTATATAGATATGTGGGTGATTAATATTATACCTAGGGGGAACCTTATATTGAATTTCCTTAGTGCACTCTATAACATTAAAACCACTTCTAATATAATTAGTGCTATTTATCTATTGTGCACATAAAGTGAGGCAGACAGAGTTATTTTGTTATCTCACTGTCAGCAAAATCAGGGCAAAACACAGCCCATGTAGAATATTATGATATTTGTATCACCAACTTAATATTATTGATCACAAACTGTTGGAATTCTGGAAACAGAGGATTTGGGGCTTTCTGTGCTGAAGGGCATTAACCCTTAGGCAGGCACTGCATTTGACCTGAGGTCATGGAACAGGCTTCCTAAATTGAGTGGTAGTGCTGGGGTTGTGAGTGTGATCTCAATAGGGTGAAAAACTTAGAATTTAAGGTTTTAGTATATAGTAATATATATGGAGCAATATGGAGGATTTAAGGCATTGTATAAGTCCTTCTTCTTTGCCTTCTTTTTAATGGTTTTGGCTTTGTTTGTTTGGGGTTTTTTTCTAATTTGGTGAAAAAGGTCCACATTGCTGACTTTGGGTGGTCAGTTATTAGGTTAAAAGTAAAAATAATATAAGTGTTGTCTCATTATTGGGAAATTAGCACTTAAAAGACCTTGCAAAGTGTTAGAGGTACTCCATTTTCTACCTTGTTAGTTAGAGATCATGACTGGTGAGGCTGTATTATCGATAAGAATTAATAAACGTTGTGTCCAAACATTAAACTGTGACTCCTGTGTATTAATCCCAGCTCTAACACAAAGAAAAGAAGATAAGAAACCAACAACAAACTATAGAAAGAATGGAACTCATAGAAAGGTCTGAGAGGAACAGACTATATAGGAGAGTCCCTGGGGACATATAGCCTGAGGAGGTTTCCATTCTCTTTTGATTGTGTCAGTGTTAGAGAAGAATTTCAGAACCTTAGCTCATGCAAATTTACACAGGATCTTTCCCTTTTGCTCATGAATATTAATTCATTATTTTCTTCCTAAAAAGCTTAGGTGCAGGGGCCCGTTCATACCTGAAAAATTTATAACAAAATTTAGCAAAAGAAAGGATTTCTATAGTGTTTTCAAGTTCCTCTTGAAAGTCAGTTATTTTGTTGGATTTTTGTTATTTGTTTGTGTGACAAACAACAACAATTAAAAAGCTATTGTATTTGTATTTAACTTTGAAATCATGTATATTTTATTTTATCCTTAAGTAAACTGTTCTGTACTTCAAGGTGCTTCTTACACAAATGACCCAGAAACTGATCTACTTCCCTATGCCTAGTAGACATCTGATAAAAACATACATTGTTGAATTACCCTATGAATATAAAGTAATAAGAAATGATTCTTCATAAAGACAGAAAAAGGGAATCTAGTCATTTTGACTCATCCTGATCTGGGATGAAATACAAGGAAACAAGGTTGTCTTGTTGTTGAATTGGCTATGCAATGTTGACATGTAGAGAAAATGTATTCTCTACTTCTTAGTTACACTGTCTTAGTTCTCATCATGAAGAGATGGTACAGTGGCCTTTCAAATTTTGGATTAAAACAAACACCAAAGGCATATGTTTAGAAAACACATTAAAGATTTAGCTAACATATCAGAAAAAAAGTTGGATGTTCCCTGTACCTGAAGGGAAAAAAAAATAGTTCAGAGCTCAAAATCTAGAAGATTTAAACATCTTCAGGTGATTACCTTCCACTGGATTTCTTTGTGTTTTCTTGTAAGTATGAGAGGTGGCTTTCCAGAGTATTAAAATAGTTTTTAAGTTTAAAACCATTACTAATTTCATTGATTTGTTTTTGTATCTGTGTTTGTTATATTCACTTTTGTAATTTACTTTTTATTTTTTATAAGATAGAAATACAGATAACTGGCCTGTAAGAAAAATTGCATAAGTCATCTTTAGTGGCTCCTACTAAATATACACCTCTTCTAAGATTTCCCTACAACTGAACATACAGTTTGCTGATTTTCATCTTCAGCTGCATCTTTCCTTTTTTATAATCCTTAATTTATGAAATAGATAGGCGTAAGGTATATTGATACTGACTGGAAGTTTGTGTCATTACCAACATTTTTCAACCTTCTGTTTGGTCATAAGAGGAAGGAGAACATGCGTATATGTTCAATCTTTCTACATTTTACAACCTAGTCATAGAATTTCTGATCTTAGTGCTCACAATCCCAGAGTATTTCAAATGTTTGGGTTCAGTAATGTGTTGTGTTCAAGCTATTTTGGATTTGTATCTAACTTACAGTATTCATTTACCTTATTTTTTGTAATATTTTCTGTGTCATCATTTAAGCTCTGAAGGGGCAGTCTTTGAACTTGATAAATTAATAATGGGACAAGGGTTTTTTTCCTCTTGTACCTACATTAAAACATTTCTGTGAACCCTGTTGTAGCTAAAATTCTCTCACTGAATGTCTTTGTACAACATGCATTAACCCACTCTTTTGAGAAAGCAAGAGAAGTACTGAACCATAATAATGCATGGTGCTTGTCTCAGCTAAAGCATATATTTCCTTTGTCTGCTACAGAGAAAGGTGTTCCAACCTAGTCAACTTTGATATTTACTAGAGAGCGTGTAAGAACATCTCCTTTTGAGCCACAATAAATGATCAGAAAAGTACACCTTTGCTGTGTTTCTATGTCTGATTCCAGGCCATCATGCTTGCTTTTCTCTCAAGGGATCAAGACCAACATGGACTCTGAAGAACTAAGTTCTTACCAATAAATCTGCTGAGAACTGATGAAAAAAAAGATAGAGATTTAACTTGCCCTGATTTTCTGGGAAGCATAATTATGAATCTGGAGAACCAAAATATGTGTCAGAATGTGCCACAAAGAGCGAGAACAAGTAATATTCCAGAAGTGGGAAAGAAACTTTAAAGTGGCTTTAAGGTGACCATTACTTTTGGTGTAGTAGATTCAGTGAATATAAAAGATGCAGACAAGCTACTTTCAAGAAAAATGCCCTGTGTTGATTTTCACATTTTTAAAGATCATATTTCATAACACTATACATTTTAAATATTTTGACTGATTATATGTTTTTGTCTTTTAAGACTTACAGATGAATGAACTTACTCTTACATGTTTTTGTCAATAGCAATTATATTTTTTTCATTATATTGTTTTCCTGCTTTTTTGATTTTTACAGATTTGTTCATTATTTGGAATTATTTGACAAATAGTTGTGTACACATTCCAGACAGGGTTTTTGTTGAGTTAGGTAGCATTTAACTTTGATTTAATGCATGCTTTTCTTTTTTTTATGGCTTATTGTTCCACACCTTAAACTAAGAGCCATCAATAGAACATTCCATAGAGCTTTTGAATTTGCAAAATTTTATTTGTTATAAAAATTTCTACGAAGATGAGCTATCTGCTACTCTCTGCTTCTCCTTCTGCCTCTTATCCATTAATTTTCCCAGCCATGCTTTGTTTTTCAAGCAGTTGATTTACAGCAGGCCCTTGTGGGGTTTCCGTGCCTTTCCCTCCGCTGGCCGGCCAGCCCTGGCACGGACCACAAAAGGGGGTCTGCTTTGTGACCACGCTGTCACCCGGGACCCTTCGTAGGCTCTTTTCTGGCTGGAGATGTTCCCCAGAGACGGTGGAGGTGAGGGTTTAGAGAGAGATGACCCCGCTGCTTGGATTACATAGGTTTTATTGTTCTTTGTGGGAAGCAGCCAGGCCAGGGGGTCCTGGCCTGGTGGGAGTCTCACAGCATGGGCAAGGCTCCAGGGCTTGTCCTGGAGCTTTATAGTGGGAGTTTCAAGAGATAAGGGAAGCTCCAATAACAAAATTCAAGGGAAAATACAAACTAGACAGACAAAAACCATCACCATTGGGAATACAGAACAGGGAAAAGGGTTTGGGATGGGGCCAATCACCTCGCTGGACTCTCCGAAACTTCTAGAAGAAGGGAGATGCCCAAGGTGGGTGGCAGTGCCCCAGGGGAGGGGGATTTACAGTGATTGACACATACTACTTTGAGAAGGGACCAAAAGCAAGTTTACACAGGGGAATACAGAGGGCAAAACCATTCACTAAACTAAACATAATTAACAAACATATAAAGGTTAAAATGCACTACCACAGGCCCTGTGACAGACTAATAAATTATTCTGGAATTAAACCATACCAGTCACTAACGGTTCCAGTCTCATACTGAAAGAATGTGCATTTTGGCATATCTTTCCATGTGCTTATCTGTGTTTAGGATCACTTTTTCCTGCAGTTGTTTTTATAGTTTTTATAGCTAGTAATTAATTTCCTGATGATTATTCAGACTCAGTGATAAAGACTAAAATAATCTGACTTGCACCTCAGATTCAATGTTGGTGCTAATATCCATCCCCTGACTTAAAAAAAAAAATAAATTACTGAGACCTTACAGAATCACAGAATGTTAAGCTTTGGAAAGGATGTTAGGGATCATCTGGTCCCAACCTCCATGCCACAGGTGGGGACACATGCCACTAGACCAGCTCGCTCAAGGCCTTACCCAACCTGGCCTTGAACACTTTCAGGGCTGGGGAATCTACAAACTCCCAGAGCAACCTGTTCTGGTTCCTCACCACCCTAACATTAAAGAATTTCTTCCTACTATTTAAACTGAATTTTCCCTTTTTCAGATTTTACCTATTACTCCTTGACCTATCACTACAGTTCATCATTAAGAGTCTCTCTTTGGCTTCTCTGCAGGCCCCTTTCACATACTAGAAAGTTGCTATGGGGTCTTAACTCAACCTTCTCTTTTCCAGACTGAACAGTCCCACTTCCAGTCCTCTTATCAATTTTGTGTTCCTCCTCTGGACTAACTTCAGTAGTTCCATGTTCCAAGTCCTTCCTATTTTGGGGGCTCCAGAAGTATATGCAGCACTCCAAGTGGGAGCTCAGCAGAGCAGAGTGGGGAGTGAGAATCACCTCCATTGACCTGCTGGCCATCCCCCTTTGGATGCAGCCCAGGATTCTGTTGGCTTTCTGGGCTGGGAGTGGACACTGCTGGCTCATGTTGAGTTTTTCATCAGCCATCGCCCCAAGTCCTTCTCCTCAGGGCTGCTTCCAAAAACTTCTCTGCCTAGCCTGTGGGTGTTCCTGGGATTGCCCTGACTCATGTGCAGGACCCTGCACCTGGCTTTGCTGAACCTCAGGAGGTTTGCACAGGCCCAGCTCTCCAGCCTGTCCAGCCCCTCTGGATGCCATCCCTTTCCTACAGCATGTCAGCTGCATCACACAGCTTGGTGTTTTCAGTGAACTTGCTTAGGGTGTACTTGCTTGTGAGATCATGTCCATTTTGCCAATAAAGATGTTAAACAGACCTTGAGCCTTAATTTTCTCAACTGCTGTTATCTCACTGAGGTTACTTCCAAAAAAATTTCCAAGGATCTTTTAGAAACAAGGCAGTGTTGCAATCATATGGTCTTAATGCAAGAAGTTTTCCATGACCTATCAATTTGAGCTAAATTCACAGAGGATTAAAGGTCATGAACATAATTAAATTCCAGCAAGTGTTATGAGATCAGCAATTACCAGTTTTGTGTTGCCAGCTGTTAGGTCTATCAGCACGCACATGCTTGCTGGCCAGCAGCAGCACACATAGCCACAGCATATGTTGTCACTTGTCCATCTGGGGCAGCCATGGAGCAATCTACTGGAGAGAAACTGAAAGATTTATGAGCGTGAGAGAGATATATACATAGAAATGTGATTGCAAGGCAGTTAGAAACATGAAGGACACACCATATTACAGAACTATTGTCCTGCAGTGTGTTGTGCTACAAAATCATTCTCTATGTTCATCCTTTGTTTGGCTAGTATACATTCTGTTTTGTAAAATTATTATCCTGAGACAGAAAAGTAACTAACTTATTAGGAGTGGTGTTTTGGCTTTTTTGTTTTATGATTTTATTCTATTTTTATTACTTTCTAAAAGTACTGTTAGTCTTATAGGAAATAGCTGAAGTAATTTTATTTTACCAGATCCCTCATAAAGCCTCTGAATTATCTGTCAGCAAAACTTTTACCCTAAAAGAGCTAATTTTTTGTCCATCAAATCTTTCTTTATAGTTAGCAAATTATTTGGCTGTTTTATGTTTGTAAATTACATGTAAGGAGCTTCAGATTGTTATTATTTTGCAGTTGCTAACTGAAGACTAGATACAAACATATGGTAGGCTAGAAGTCATTTGATGTGTTCACTTTGAAGATGTCTTCAGCTATGTGAAGTTCATCACTCACAGACTGGAACAGACCCCCACCATTTCTAGCTCTCAACTGCTTTCTGATTGAATGACTGCGGTTTTAGCAGGAAAGAACATTTGAAACTCATCTATCACATCAATATTCATATGCAACCTCAGATATTTCCCTAAAGAGTTGACATATCACAACTTCTGGTTTGATCAAAAATCTATTTTCTTCAATGTTCATGGACAAAAGTACCTAAAAATTCTGCAGACGACTTGTACTACTATAGGTACAAGAGTTCTAATGTTGCATATGTGTATAATAATATAATTTTAAAAAAAAGTATAATAAGAAAAAAAATCAGGGAAATACCCTGTCTTTTATTGTTAATAAATTACACTTAAATGCCATCTGGCTGTGTCCTGGCTATTCAAATAAACTTGTTTCCCCTTTAATCCCATGCATTATTTCAGGCAATGCAGTTGAGACTGTTGCACTCAGCTGAAAACAAGGTTGTTTAGAGAAGACAGGATGGGCAGTTAGACTGTAATCACTCTGAATAGAAAAGGCCTGAGGACAACTGCTGTGCTCTTATGAAGAAGAGGTTAGGTGCATGGAGTTCTTGCTTGCAACAAGTTGAAATGATTGATTTTCCTTCTTTAAGTTTATTTTACAAGAAGCTACTAGATTATCTAGGAATCTGATTTAGCAGCTGAAACAGAGAAAACAAAGACAAAATTAGAACTTTTGGGAACTCCATAAATTATTTATCTGAACCAAATACTTTAGTAGGTGACTGTTTCTAAAGAAATAGACATAGCATAAACAGTCTCAGAGGGCTTGTTTCCAAAGTACACCATTGTGAATGGATTGAACCTTTTTGCAGCTAAACAAAGAAGAAAGAACAATGATTCTGTATTTGCTGTAATAAATATGTTCTGTTGATCTCATACGTAGAGTTTACGAGTTCTAATACTGAGAGATGGAGGAAATCTTTGCTTTACATTACATCCATTTTTGGATTGAACACATTCTCAGTAGGCTCTGAGATGCCCATCCTGCAACCAATTAAATTTCAAATAAAATGACCTTATATACGAATGCATAGGTACTAATATATTGTGTGAAGAACATTAGAGACCAATTACAAAGGTTAAATTAAAGTGAGGTAAGCAGGTCTTTTATATAAGAAATATTTTTGAGAAACACCTGAAACAGGGAAGTTTGTAACAGCCATAATCTTCTTCATGTTTGATTATGATAACAATAAACATTTAGTTTTGTCAATGCTAACAATCCTTAACTTTGCCTTGGGATATCCAAATCACCTGTTGGTCTTTAAATTCAAGAAAAAGATCAATGCGTTTGTGAGACATTGTTTTGGCATTATAGAAAATAGTATTTTGTTTACTGAGTCACAGTTTTATAGATTTGGAAAGTGTGTGGCAAACATGTGGTGTTTATCAGTTATTGTAGGAAAATATGTGAAGGGGTAAAGTGTGCATGAATCTTACTTATTTCTTTTAAATATTCTCTCTTCAGTGGCTAAAAATATTAATACTCCTAATGTTCACATCTCTTGGTCGTGAAGATGAGAAAGTATTATTAACTTACAATGTTCCTCTAGGAAAATTTTTGGGTTTCATGAAATGCAAATAGACAAATAAATTTGAATGCGTCCAATAAACATACGATGAGTCAATATTTAGACAGCTTGTTTTTGCTTTAGTTTTGGATTTGACTTTTCAAAGTTTTACTAAATCTAGCAGAATCAACTGAAAAAAAACCAAACCAAAACCAAAACCAAAAAAACAATATTGGCTAGAGACTACCAGTTTGCACAGGTGCAAATGGGTTTGATCATATGTTAATTTATCGAGAGCCAAGGGCACAACTCCAAACTGCAAAACCAGATGCTCTGCTTTTTTCTCTATGTGAGAGCGATGGAAAAGAGAGACTGAAAACCCATGAACCATGGGAGGATTCTGTTTTTATGATCTGGAGTTTAAAGCAATCATAAAATTTGAGAAACTGGAGATAGTTTCAAATATATGGAGGCCAGCATTCCTTAAAAATAAAAAAAAACTTGGTTTATCTGTGTAGATTATCTGCTATGGAGGCTCTTGAACTTTCTTTTATCATGATTTCTGGTTTTCTCCCTATTCACTATAATTCCAGCAAGAGAGATTCCCTCCAGCAAAATTGCTTTCCATTCTCATCCCTCCATTTTCTTGATCTCTGGTGGCTCTTGAATCTATTATGGCACTCTGTATGAAACAAGCTTATGTCAATTCACATTCTTTCATCTTCTTTTTTAATTAAATTCACTTGTTTTTTTAGTGGCACCATAAAAATGTCTGTTACAGTTTATTAAAATCTTGCATTATGAATATTTATTTTAGATATAAACTTTCAATGTATTTCAACAGATAAATTGCCTCCCAATAAAATGTGTAAGTGGGAGGGAGAAAAAGAAAAATACAGTTAGAAGGAGAAAGTTTTCTTTTATAGAAGAGATGCAGGCCTTTTAGACCTATAAATTTATATAAATTTAAAGCATAATATTAGATGTATTGCAGGCTACAGCTGGACATTTGAGAGGGTTGGGGGAAATTAATTTGGGAATCTTTTTAATATAATTCCAATTGTGTAAATAAATGTTCCAGAAGTTATATATTTACTTGCAGTGATAACACTTCCTTATTTTATCACCTTGCAATTAATTTTTTTTTATGTTGTTCATGACCTCTTGACAGCTATTCTGAACTCCAGGCTATAGTAAAAATATAGATCACTAGTTGTCAAGTATATATCAGAATGATATTTAAATTACTTGAAAATATGTTTTTCTTTGGAAGATCTACTATCTTTCATCCAGCCAAGGATCTTGGTGTGCTTTTTCACAAATAACTGCATCCAGTTGTTATTTTAAATTCATTATGGTTAAAATTAATCTCTTGATCTGTTCTTTCAAAACATTTCCCTAATTCATTTTCCATCTTAGGCAGAAACATCACTGTTCTCCAAATTACTTCACTAATGTCAAGCTTAAACTCCTGCTGTCTCCAGGGGGATGCTTTCACTGGGTTTCTCTCAAACCTTGTCAGTCCAACTGTGCACGCAGTCAAAACATTTGTGCAAGCTTTTATTATTGCCTACATTAACTATGACAACATCTGTTCTCTAGACTTCCTTACAGCAGCCTTGCTCCTCTGAAGTCATTGCACATATTGCTGTTATAGTCACCCTGAACTCATTTACTGAGCATTATATTGGCCCTATTTATTGTTCTTCAGCATTTTTAATTTTACTCCTTTCTGCTTTTTCTCCTATGTCTTTCCAATGATTCAGTCCAACCATCGTTGTAAAATCTAATCAGACATCTAGTCAGATTTGCTTCATTTCCCTCTACAAGTCAGTTTCGCTAAGGTTAGGACCAATTTAAGAAACCACTGAAGTATTCTTTCCACTTTTCTGAGTAGGTGTAATGGGTCTGGCTGAGCTGGAGTTCCTTTCTCCACAGCAGCCCTCACAGCACTGTGCTCTGCATTGGTGGCTGGAAAGGTGTTGATAACACACCAGAGTTTTGGGTACTGCTGAGAGCTCTGGCCCAGCATCATCGCTGCCTCTCAACATTCTGCACCCCCATCAGAAGGCTGGGACTGGTTAAAATCTTGGGAAGTGTTGTAGGTTGACCTATCAGAGGTCAGATTTTCTGATTGGCAAGGAGTTTGACCACTCAGGAAACAAAATGTGACTTTTTGGGGATACCCATATAAAACCTCAGCCTGGGTTCTGGTCAGCCTCTTCCTTTTCCGCCTGGCAATGGGGTAACATTGTGCGAGAGGCTGGGAAGCAAGCCAGGCCAGGCCAGACCCCACCGCCCCCACCCCCGGGTGGCGGGGCTGGGAGAGGGGAGGAAAAG
>VWYP01021612.1:0-41540 GCA_013400435.1 Pycnonotus jocosus
AAGTGGCAATATGCCTGCTCCTAAACTAAAAAACCCCTGTGAGCTGAAATGTATTAGCTAAATGCAGCAATTTAAGGTAAAATATTTTATTTTCATTTAAAGCAGTATAAGTGGTATAGGTAGGTCCTGTGACTAAGCTGACATGTAGTATCCTGCCAATGAGGGAATCAAATCCAATGCATGAATCCACATAGAAAGTGCTCTCTCTTCCCCTTATTCCAGGTTCAGCACAAGGAGGAAGGAACTGAAAATTGGTAAAAGTGTTTAAAAGTCCCTGCTTTGCAGATTTGGTTTTAGGAAGGCTCACCCCAAAGCTCACCTAGTGTTTTATAAGATAGTTTCATTGCATTCCTTTGTGCTCTTTGCCTTTAATGAAGCTGGCTCAATCACTGCTTTGCTCACCAGCAAAAGATCTCCCACCACAATGCCTTAATTTTAGGGATCTCCATAATAAACGTCTCCCAAAAGCAGAGGATAGTTAGAATAGCATGACATGGTCAAATTCTTGCTCTTAGCAGCCTCGTGGGGGAAAGGGTGAGTTGGCCTTTGTCAGCATCTGCTGTTGACTTCTGTAACGAGTCATACTGCTCTTTCTGTGGGAGTCCAAGCAACAAAAGCTGCACATGGCCAAGTCCTAATCATAGCTGTTTATTTGCAGATCATCCTTCCTTGCACCAAGCCTATCTCATTTCTCTGCCTCCAGCTCCTGCCCATGTATCCTCTGGCATTTGGAAGCCCAGGAACAGAAATGGTATCAGTGCCATCAGTGCACCTTTGTAATCTGATGTCATATCTTGTTTGCCACGTGGTTTTTGTTTCATCAGGAAGTTCTAGTGCACATCCTCTCCGCAAAGTTTTAATTTAGTCCTTTGTGAGACAAGTCTCATATGGTGACTAATGCAGGAAGAAAGATTGAATAAAAGTCAAATAATGTCTCAAAGATTTGGCCCCAAGTGAAATAATACTAAATATAAATGCAAATAGGAAAGGTAGACTGGGGGAGAGAAAAAGTGCTGGCTTGCATACAGCTTTTCTTCAGAGATAAATAAATTCAGAACATTTTTAGATACAGGCTGAATAGAGTATAATGCTGTATTTGTCCTCAGCTTTTATCACAGCTGAGAAGAGTGAAAAATTGCCTCATCTGTAAGGGCTTGGAATATAATGAGCAAGAATGAGCTTCTCTGTCAATCCTAATAGCTTTCCCTCTGAACAGATAGCTGCAGCGGGGGAGATGTCACTTCTTCCTGTAGTAACCAAATAGCACGAGCAAACCACAAGTTTGCCACTGCAACTCAGCTGGCTGTAAGAAATACAGACCCCTTCCACAGGATGCTCTGCAGCATCAGCTATAGGCACATAAATACAGCTACAGACGCACATAAAAAAAAAAGGCACACATATAAATGCATGAAGAGAAGAGAAGAGAAGAGAAGAGAAGAGAAGAGAAGAGAAGAGAAGAGAAGAGAAGAGGAGAGGAGAGGAGAGAAGAGAAGAGAAGAGAAGAGGGCTAAAAAACATGTACCCCAAAACNCTAAAAAACATGTACCCCAAAACTTGTGCTCCATCATTTTAAATACATAAAACTTCATTTCAACTAAACTTTGTGTAGAGTAACACCATATTTGCTTAAAATATCTCTCTATACTACATCTATACATACATCTAAAATACTGAACATATACGTAAAATCTATATATTCACATATGGGTCGTATATATATTCACAAATTCATTTGGAGCAGCACTGAAGAGGTTATTTTAAGTCCCTAAGACCCCAATGTTTGTTTTACATCTAAACTTTACATCATGTTCTTACATACCACTAGATGGTGACTTGTGTAATGAGTTGTTGACTTTTATCCTATAGTACATTTCTTTTTTTATTGGAATGAAACAGAATCACAACATTACTGTCTGCATTGTTAATAATTTTCCCTGAAGTATATTTCCATAAACATCCTGCTGGCTATAGGGGGTCTAAGGCAAAGCTATGGAAAGAAAAGGTGAATATGGCTCCTGCTAAACTCTATTCGGGATTTTTTAATATCTTCGTACAATTCAAAACTTTTGTTTTGTTAATAGGAGCTGCAGAATGTCATGTACAAATTATTAGGCTACAATTCAGATGTCTCCTGAGACAAAAAAGCATCCAATTACAATTATGTAATGCCATGTGCATCAGCTTGTATAAACAGTAAGCTTTCACACATCAAGCAAAACTGCCTCCCCCCATGTGTGTTGTGTTCCCACTCAGAGCAACCTCTCATTTTAGCTATCTGCTATTAAAAGGCTACTTCAGAATCATACTTGGCACCTTTCCGTACATGGCTGCAGCTACCACATCAAACAAAAGCGCTTTGTTTGGCAGCTGTAGTCTCGTTCTTCAGCTGGGCAGGGGATCAGAGTCTTATCAATAACAGGCTGTACCAAAGACTCACTCACCGCTTTCGTCCAGTGACACTTGTTGCTATTAATACCCTTCATCTGGTATAAATGAGGACAGCCTTTAGCCTCAGATAAGTGGTGAAAGTTCAATGATATCTATGCACTGAACAAAGAAAAGTAATATTTCTCTCTCTCCCCTTAATGCACCATTGAGAGTGGAAGTTTTTTAGACCTGAGTTTGGGTTTTTTGTGTTATGTATTTTACAAAACTTCCTACAAAGAGGGGACCTGTCTCCAGTTGTTTAGCCCGGACTGCCAATCTTTGTCAACAGCAATGCAAGTAATAGTAATAATAATTCACTGCAATAAGAGCCAATTAACTTCCTGTAGTTTGGTTGTTATTTAACAGACTGTGATCTATATACTATGGCTTTCAAAAACGGCTGAAGAATGAGATTGTCTTGAAGACCTTGGATCCTGAAAAATCTGACTCCTTTAAGGACTTGAAAATCCACAAACATGAATCATCCTATACAATGGACCTCCTTTCTGTATGTGATTAGTGAATGGTCTGTAATGGCTGTTCCTGTAATTTGTAGCTGCAGTGAGGATAGGTATCCCCTTGCTTTACCTGTACTGTCCTGATGGATGACTTTACTGCACAGATCTTGCTCCCTCCACCAAATCAAATTTTCTTCTCTCATCAAACAAACTTCAACCTGTGAACTAGCAGTTGTTTTCTATGAAAATTTACACAAGCTAAAATTTTCTTGTGCAAAGGGAAAGCCAAACCAGATCTCGGTTGAATCAAAATGTGCTTGACAAACCACAAAGGCATCTGGACATCCTTTAAACTTCACCTACCTCCACTATTGATTGATCTGTTAAAGCAAGGCCTTGTGTGTGGCTGGACTCTAAGCATTTCTGGTACAGTGTTTATTAATGCCTTGCCAAGACAAAACATTTCTGAAACAAGATTAGCATCAGTATTTACAAGCAGAGGGTTAGCTCTAGAAATAGCTCAATCAGAAGAGGTCAAAGCAGGCAGCTATTCATGGGAAATTATTTGTAAGGGACACATTCTCCCCTCTTCAGTTTTGCTTAATGTTTTCTTCCCACCATCAGATTCACTCTCCAGTTTAAAGCTTAAATGAGAAAGATACATAATTGCTTCCTAGAGTACAGCTCTGTTTATTTTCTGTTGCCTCTCTGCTTGCAAAACTGTGTATTGATTTCTTAACGTGTGTATTTCTGTCCTAATGACTAATGACTAAGCCTTAAGCTGTGCCAACCCTGGAAAAACAGGTTGTGTCTGCGCCACACTGAAGTGGACATAAGAGGATTTTTCTTTTTTAAATTTAATTGAAATAATCTCTGATTGTGTCTTGCTAAGCTAAGACTGCTTTTATGTCCAGCCTGTGGGGGAAAAAAAGGGATGGGAAAAGTCCTGGGAGAGCAGAAGTTTTAGAGACACATGGAATTTATGCTGAGTCCATAAACTATTGGTCCAATACTATTTATACCCCTTGGAATATCCTAAATATGAACATGGTTTTTAAATCTAGATTTCTACCTTGACAAGGGTGTGTATTTGAGAGATCCAACAGTTTTTCATTTTTCATTCTGAGAAAACAACCACCACTATCCTGGCCTTCAGAATGGCTTTACAGCCAAGCCTTGTGAATGCAATATAGCTAATTTGCAGTGTCCTGCTGGGAGCCTGGTGACTGTAACCTGAACCTTTGATGTGACCAAAACTGGTCTCAGGCAGGGTGCATTTCTTTTGAGGCAAACACGCAAAAAGCAGTAACAAAACCAAAACCCAACCCCAAGCCAAAAGAAAGTAAAAATCTTGGATAAGGGGAAGGCAAAAATAAAATGGTGACTACTCCTTATCTGGTTTGAAACAAGAGGTTTTTCTAGACCCTTATCTATATTCTACCTCTTTTTTCCCTACAGTCTGTCAGATGAATTTTGAAATGCAAGCAAAAAATTGGTAGTCTAAAAAATTGGTCCCATTTAACTATTTTAGAGGTTATAATCTAGTCAAAAAATATGTGCTAAATCTAGCTTGCTTTTACTAGCTAAAGGGATTTTTGAAGAGTGATATGCTGTAGCAAACTATACATGCACATGCCTTGCAACTGGTATCAGCTGAAGAGTTAGTTCTTATAGAAAATGTGCATAACATCGACTAGAGCTCATGTGATTTTCTGTTTTCCTGTTGAATAAAGTATCTGGGGACAATGAATGCAATACATTGCTGCTACTAATGCTGTAGCCTGTCCCTTTGTTTAATTACTGCAATTAATCTTAATCTGTCTTTGTTTGGCAACAGCTAGGTTAGGAAGAACCAGCTGAATGCTTTTCAAAGAGACTGCTGTTTTGATCACTAAGCTCACAGTCTTTTCTTTGGCAGATGAAAATATTCAGCAATTTATTGCAATATGAGAATATGCTGTATGGTTCTTCAAAATACAATGGTGTACTACTAAGAGAGTGGGAAAAATATTTGCTACAAAGGGATTTTTTTTTTTTGTATACACAGTAGAAAAATGAAATTCAGTGTGTCAAGATCATTTTGCCCTGTTCTGTCTATAAAAATGATACAGCTGTGTTTCACATTGTATGAACCACTCACATAAGCATTTAATTCACTCATTGTAAATTGAGCTACATAATGATGATGTAATAATTAGGTCTGAAGCAGATGGAAGTCCTACTTTAGATAATACACTCACTAAAATAGCATTTGCTGGCTTCCTTCAATTCTATACATTTTAGTCTGGAAAGCTGTATTTCTGATCAGATGACAGTTGCTGAAAATAATAGAATAGGCAAGGTTTGCAGAAAATTTTCTGAGACAGAAGATCTCTTTTTTTTCAGTACTGCATTTTTTAGGCATTGCTGTATATAAGTGGAAGACCATGTATGATTTCTTGGTTGTGATTCTAGGAAAATACAGTGGAGGATAGCAATCTCATGTAAACAAGCTTAAATTTTTCCACTGAGTGTCAGTGAGTATAAATTTACCCCATTACAGGCTGAAGGACTGTGAGCTCCTATGGTCTTGGCTGGGCAAAGATCAGCCCCATGGGTCATCTGGTCTTCACCTACCTTTGGTTATGCGAAGAACAAGACTGTGCACACACAGGGAGGATGGAACACACTGGCCAGATAGTCACACACACAAAGGTAAGTTCTCTGTTTCAGATGTGCTTCCAGCACCCCTGTAAGAAGAAAAGGTTCTTTTGCTCTGTTTCCAGTGTTTATTCTTGCAAAGGCCCAATTAAACAAAGTTACTGCTGTTTTCAGCTCCTCTGAATAGGAAAGAGAGGTGGTATCCCATCTGCCGTAGCAGAACTTCATCTGGGAGAAAACTGGAACCTAATGCAGGATTGTGCAGAGCAGGCATTGCCTCGTGAGCGACCAGGTAAACTCAGCTTCTACAGGTTTCAGTGACAGCCTCGGTAAGAAAATACTGGGAGTGTGATAGAGGCATGAAGTATTGTAAATGCTACAGAATAAAAATTGGTCATGGTAAAATTAGCCATTTTTATGTGCTAAACTCTAGGGATATAGGGACATGCCAATGTTTGTGACAGCATCGTATGGCAGTGGATAGTGTGCTCAGATCCTGGGATCTGGACGATTTTCTTTTCAGAGTGAACATATGCCTGATCTCTGCTCCAAAATATTTTAAATAGGAAGAAACCACCTGGATTTTCTGACCTTCTACATGTCTATTATTCTTCAGCATGGGAAAGACATGGACCTGTTACAGCAGTTCCAGAGGAGAGCTACAAAGATTATCAAGTGGCTGGAGCACCTCTCCTATGAAGACAGGCTGAGGGAGTTGGGGTTGTTAAGCCTGGAGAAGGGAAAGCTCCAGGGAGACATGGTACCTTCCAGTACCTAAAGGGGGCCTGCAGAAAAGATGGGTGAAAAACTTCTTAGCTGGGCCTGTTGTGATAGAACAGGAGGCAATGGTTTAAAACTGAAGGAGGATTGATTTAGACTAGCTATAATTAATAAGTTTTTTACAATGAGGGTGGTAAAACACTGGAACAGGTTGCCCAGACATGTGGTGGATGGGCACCCGTGGAAAAATTCCTGGTCAGTTTGGATGGGGCTCTGACCAACCCGATTAGTTGAAGATTCCCCTGCTCACTGCAGAGGGTTTGTATGAGATGACCTTAAAAGTTCTTAAAAGATGACCTAAACTATTCTATGATGTTATCTCTGTCCTACTGATGGCCAGTTGTGTCTCACACAGTTACGCTTGCTGTGAGGTGACATTTTAATATTTACACATTGTGCTGCTTGCAGCCACAATAACACAACTCAGTCAAGACTTGGGGAAAACTGAAAGGACTGCATGGATTTGTTTGGAAAATATATCAGTGTCTGTAAAATCAATATGCTGAGGTTTTATGTTGATGCTGTTTTGGTGTTGGCTGGTTCAGGCAGGTAAGGCTGAAAAAATCCCTCTTTGGACCTATAATCTGAGTCCTTTAACAAAGGGCTTTCTGCTCCAGGGAGTGCAGTGATGTTTCAGACAATTGCCCAGACTCAGTATGAATGAGAGCAGATTAAAGAAACAGTGAGCATTAATACCCCTCAGTTTAATCAGCACAGAGTCATCCAGCTGTGTCTGGGCAGCCATCACTTGCTCCCTGGAGGCCCAGCCCAGCTCTAGGAGTACACGTGCTTCTGTTTTGCCAAACTTCAGTCTGTGCTTGCAAGATGTCCTCCACAGGGATGCAAGTCTAAATCACGTAGATGCACAGAAAATTACTCCATGAGTGATTAGTTCAAATCTAAGGATTTTTTAAAAATCCTTAAGACATGGGGGTTTTGTTCACTTAAGGAAACATTCAGCATTTATTTATTATTATAAACAAATACCAGCAGATTATAATTACTATTTTCTTTTCCTATTACTCTGGCAATTGAAAACACTACAGAGAAAACCTGTCTTTGGCCCAGAGAGCTTGTAAGCCAAGCATAAGGCAAGAGATTACAGAAAAAAGTGTCACAAGTTGTCTCAGAAGTGAAATTAATAAATAGATGCCTTATTTTAATTTTGTTGTTAAAAAAATAAAAAATGAAATAAAATCTCAGGATTGAACATGGTATTGCACCTGACCCCAAAAGTAAGCTTGTTATAAGTGCCTGAAAAAATGGAAAGGAAATGAGGAGCTGGATTTTTCACAGAGCTGTTATAAGTTCCAGCGTTGGTATCTCTCTTATCCAATGATTCACAAATAGGCATCTTCTGTCGAGACTGTTGTCTCCCAGGAGGAGAAGAGAACAAACACACTGTGAGGCTTTGTACTAAGTTTGGGACAAGGGTGTTATTCATAAGAGGGGCTGAAATCAGACATCCAAGTCATGCCAAAGAAGTTTTCATGCATCCTATGTGCTAGTCCGTGGCACTTCTGCTATATTTGTGACGCGTGCTCTGTAGAAAAAAATATTTTGTGTAAGCTTCAAAAAACAGTTTTCTTTACTGCTGCCCTTTATCTTCACCTGTCAGTCATGCTGCTAACTGCAGGCAGTGGCTTGTTTAGCATACTGCAGAGATGTGTCCCTTTGTTCAGTTTACAGATTCTTCACCAAGGACTTGTTTGTTATTTGGCATTATTAAGCAGCTGATTTTACAGGAGCACATTTGAGCCATAGATTGTTTGCCAGCAGTTTGTAATAAGCCAAGAATGAGCAACAACATATAATCAAATCCATTATGACTACATTAAGATTACAGTAGAGAAAGGAAATTGAACAAACAAAAGTATTGCAAAAGTACAGCTAAGAACAATGAAGATATCTGAGCAATGTTGTAAACACTTATTACTACTTACATAAGGTCCACATGTCTGTGTACTCTCAAGCCTGAGACTGAACAGACTTTCCTTTTAAGGCTGTGCTCAGATAAGGTCAACCTCTGTTTATATGGAATCATATCAAATACAAATATTTTTCGCAGCAGCTCTCTTAGAAAAACTGAAACCATTCCTTAAGTGGCCAAACTCTCCCTTCAATCCTGAAAACTTTTATTATTGAAGAAACAGGAGAAATGCAGGTAAGATGATAAAATTCCAGAGGAATATAACAACCTTAGGGAAAATAAATATTTAATACATAAATTTAAAAGAAAATAGTAAATACAATATGTAATGGAGAACCAGTATTTAAGATGCATTAATGCAGATACATTTCTGTCAAAGCAGAAAGCAGGTAATAAAGTAGGTGTAGTGTCATTTCAGGCCTAAATAGTCACCTTCTTCTTGATGTGTGGAGGGAAAAAGTAAATACAGGCCCATAGCAGAGAGGAGGTAGAGCACCAGACTCTACAGAAGGCAAATGGGAATAGCTTTGTAAGTCAAACATGTTTTCCAGTTCTCCCTTATATGACATCTGCCGTGGGAGAGGCGTTGGAGGTGGCTGACAACAGCAGCCGCCTGCCCTGCACACACCACACGCTGCTGGCCAGCCCACGCACTGCCAGCAGCTCTGACTTGCCACAGTGCAAACAGGAGCAGCACTTGCAGCAATATGCAAGGTCCAATCAGCCAGAGAGGCATCCTGGCCACAGAAACTCATAGTTTTTAAGGGAATGGTCTCACGCAATAACTGTTATTCCATGACAGACTTTCTCTGCCAGTGTCTTCTGCTGAAAATTTCAATAGCAGACTTTGGATTATTTGGCCATTAAGTGGATTGAGACTTAGCTCAATCAGCTACTCTGCCATTAAGATCAGTGGCTTTCCTGGGATTGAATTTAGCTAGAAAATAATTATTCACTGTGTTCTCAGAAGGAAGGATTGTATTTCAGTATTTCGGTAGAGAAGACTGCTGAGGCATAACGAGAACACAGAGAAAGAAAATATATAGCATGCTGTGCAAATGATATGGTCCTCCTTTCTTCTCTGCATAATTCAGTCCTCACCAGATTTTAGCAGACAGGCTGCACTCAGTTTGCCTTTCAGAAGCTGATGACTGGAAATGCCAGCTCTCCCCAATTTCTCTGCAATAGGGGAAACATGCATCTCCAAATACAGCAAATTATGCCCTCAGAAGGGAGACTCTGAGCAGCTAGAAATCATTACTTTTCCCCCAGGTTTCCCTCTCATCATTTTGTCATTTAAGCTTGGCATTGTGGGATTAAAACAGGAACTAGCTGCAGGAAGTACAGGTAAATTAAGCTTATTGAGACTGAAGAGATGATCTCTTTTGGTCAGTACACTTACACTGAAATAAAGCTGGTGGGAAGCAGTCATGGATCTGTCCCACTAGGACAGATCTGGTTGTATCAGGGGTGGGGGGGGAGAATAGAAATATTCATTTCTGCCCTCTCTCTGCAGGGCTTTCTGCTCTCATGTAACTAGGCAGTAAAAATTAGTTGGAGGGGAATTCTTATTCTTCTTAGGCACAGCCCTCTTGATTACAGCCAGCATTATCACTGCCTTCTGGGAATTAAGTCAGTGCCTTTGAAAATTAAATTGTGGAGAGGGTTGCTGGTTTTCCAGCAGGTCAAGATCTGAAGTGCCTTTCAGGCTTCACAGAAAGAAAACCACAGAGCTTTTCTTCATACTCAGAGAATGGTACAATTGTGACCTTTTTTCAGTGTAAACCCTGAGAAGATCAGCTAAGATCACAGAGCTGAGTTGCCTTGGAGAGAGGCTCTGTTGGTAAACTCTGCAAAGGGAGGGGAAAGCCATCAGCAGTCTCATGGGTCAGCAGCTGGCCCCAAAGGGAAGTGGTGGACTTTGGCTATCTGCAATACAAAGTCCTATTTGGCCACACAAAATCTGTAGCCTGCACAAGCCCAACACAGCAGCATAGCACCTGTCCAGTCTACCCCTGAGCCATATTTTAAGTGTGGGTCTGAGCTCTATTCACTCATTAAAAAGTATCAGGGCACAAGTCCTCTGTGCAAAGCAGAGATGGACAAGTAAAACCCAGGACTGTGCCATCCCCTGCCTCAGTGTGATCAGGACATGAGCAGCAGCCAAAGCTGTCATCATTTATCCCATGCCTGTGGGAAGAACTGGTATTTGGTGTCTGGTAGGGTGCCTAGAGAGAACTTTACCTGCTGGAGAAGCACGGAGATGAGCTAAAGGCATTTATGACAAATGGGCACTGGAGATTATGGGGCTTCTGCTCGGGCACTAGCCCACACTGCTGTGCTCTGTGACTCCTTTACCATGTGTTCAGGTAATATTTGTGTTCTTGATTATCTATAAATTAGATTAAAAGCAGATAGATAAAGCCTGCTGTATAAGATCAGGCTGCTGAGGCGTCTCTGCCAGTATCCTGCTCTGGGACCAGGTGCTCTGATAAAAAGGCTCACAAGACTCAGTAAGTGACATGCAAATGAATAAACCCCTCCCTGGTCCTCTCTCACAGAGACTGTTCAGATTCAGCTTGGCTGTGTTTAGAAGCATTCAGAATTCCTTCTTTTTTTTCAAGGGGAGAAGACTTTTCATATAGCATTAAAAGAGCAACTAGTTATTGAAGCATTTTTATGATGAGAAGTAGTTTGTACTTATGAATGTGCATTTTTTTTTGTGAATACAAAAATACAGCATTCTCCTGCACGTTTTTACTTTGACATCAGCATATACACATACCAAATATTTGCTCAGTTTCCCCCATAATTTATTATGGAGATCTCTAAGTACCCCTTTCTTGGTATGCTCTCTCTTCCCCTCTCTCATATCACTTCAATAAAAAGCCAAAATCCATGGAAATATAATAATGCTGCACAAACATCTGAAATGTGAAAAGATGTGAGAGAAAAACAGGTTCCCTTACACAAAACTGTGAGGGATAAAATGAAGGCTCAACAGCTCTGTGTAAAGAAGCAGAGATTCAGGTCAGGTATAAACCTTCTCCAGTGCTAAAGCAGATCAGGCTGTGGAGTTAACCACCTGAAAAGATCACTGAGTCACATCAAAGGAGGGATTGTGGAGCTGGAGGCTGTGGAAATTGCATTGGCATTAGGATGCAGTGACAAAGCCCCACTAAGGCTGGCTCAGCTGCCTGACCCTGCCACCTCCACCCGGGGGTCAGTTTTTATTTCATGCACAATTAAATGTGACTTTTGCCTTATCTGCATGTAACAAGCTTGTTGTGCAGCTCCTGGTGTCCCTCGAGTGAGGTCTCAGGCTATGGCTAAGCTTATCCAGCCTCCAACAGATGGGAAGAGAGATGACTCTGCCCTAGCTCCCTGGGCTTTGCACTCTCTTGGAGCCATGGAGGGCCAGGAGAGCTCCCCTGCGGGCAGGACCGGCAGCACTGGAGGGAGGAGTAACAGCTCTGGACCACACCTGCAGCAGGTGACGTGTGAGACGAGCAGTGTCACCCAGAGCTCTGCCCCAACACTGCTGTTTGTGTTGACCACCAGCTAATGAGCTGGAGAGAGCAAATAGTGGAGACATGTGGAAAACAGCTGGCTTGGCATGGCTGTGAGCATATTGAACACAAACACAGATCTGTCACTGCCGTTCCCAGATTGACCAGTTCACCAGCTGCCAGCAGCCAGTGCAATGAGAGGAGGATTCTTGCTCCATCACCAGCAGCCAGACCTGCACTGGGCTGGGGACAGGGAGTCTCTTTGTGTGCAAGCAGATGGTGCCAAGGACTGTATGTGTTTATGTGCTATGCATTATAACCCGTGCTGCTCTTAGTGTAATTTCCTTTTTTTTTTTTTTTTTTTTTTTTTTTTTTTTTTTTTTTTTTTTTTTTTTTTCCTGCTGTGGCTGTCTCATTTCCATGATGTTACCATATTCCCAGGGACACTGGCAGGGGTCAAGGGAAAAAAGGTCCCATGTCATGGTAAGGGTATACAGGCATCCTAACTGAGCTGTAGTGTGGTGTCTTTTACTTGCCTGGCCTTTCTTCAAGCAAGTACTGACTTCACTGAATCCCAGATTTACAGAGTGGGTCATGTTGGAAAGGACCAAAGTGGGGACATTTGGTCCAACCTCCCTGCTCAGGTGGGGTTGTCCTAGAGCAGATGGCACAGGGTTGTGTCCAGATGGTTCTTGTGCATATCAGGTGAGAGAGACTCCACAGCTTTTCTGGTCAACCTCTCTGAAGCTTCATGGCCCCCTCCAATATTGGATCAGGGTGCACTTGGGTATCAGTGACAGACAGACTGTGTTACACAGAGCAGCTCTATACAGCAGTTTGGAAGCAGCTTGGAATTAGAAAACCCCAACCCATACTGAGTTTATCTGTCATGAGGATGCACAAGGGCAGTGTGTAATGGCTCCTTCTGGGACTCAAGCTGGGAAGGATGCTCTGATGGGTTATAGCCAGGCACAAGACAGGCTACAGTGAGAGAGCTGTGTCTGGGTGCAGTCAGCATCACTCCAACACAAGCTGAAACTTGGCATTCCATCCTGGCTGCTCTCAGTGACACTGTCCCATCCCCAGTGTAAGGCAGCACAGCTGGTGCCCATCCTAAGCAGGCTTTGAAAGCACAGGCAGGGAAAGGGGGTGTCTGCAGGCCCCCCACCTCAGGATTTCTGGCCCTTGTACTTTGCAGCAGGATAATTGCAACATTACCTCTCTCTAGCACGTGCCTGAGCTACTCCACTGGTCTCTGCATGTGGATAATGAAATCTTTGCTTATTTCCATGTATTGCAGAGAAAGTCTTGAACAATTGTCAGCTGGTGACCAGCCAAATATAACTGAAGTTATGTAAGGTGAATGATATAAAAGAAATAGTTAATTACAAAGGCACAAGAGAAGGTACTACTTAAAACTTTTAAGTAGCAGAACTGTTTTTAGACTGGTGGCAATTAAATTTTTCCAAACTAATGTCCCAAGGATTATGAATACTTAAAACAGAGGTCTTAAAGAACTCTTCTCTTTTTCAAATCCATTAAGTATTTTACTACAGAGGTGAACAGAAAGACAAGCCTTGCAGGCTGAGTACATCTGAAATGGAGGTTTGTAATGAAGGCAGTGGGTTCCTAATCTGTGTCAGGTTACTTCAGGCTTGTTTTTGAGAGAGCCACCAATGTGTATGTAGTCAACAAGGGGGGCATAGAAGGCTGTAATCTGTGCTTTACAGTAATGAAATGTTCTGTGCATTGCCAGGTGCTATCCTTCTGCTCAGGGATGTGTTGGTATTACTGTAGCTGGTCTCGCAGGCTGGACACTCAGCAGCTCTAATCCTGGAGAGATATCCGCCTTCATTTTCCATTGCATTTGCATGAACAGTCATTGTTATATCAAAAGAAGATAAATTGCTAGTTAGAAAATTATTTGAAAGGAGTTTCAAAATAGTTTTCTGAGAAGAATGTTGTGCTAAAAACAAACACCTATTGACATATATGCATAGTGTGAGGAGTATCACATAAGGAAAGTAGGATATAATGCAGTTAAGCATGCATAATGCTTCTCCACACCTCTACATGCCACTGTGGGAATTTCCCCTATAAAATCCTCCTTGTTCTGGCAGGAGAGGGTCTGGAAGGCAGCTGCCACTACTAAATGAATGGCACAACAACCATTGCCTACATCCCACTTGTCTGCAGAGACTTTCTATTTTCATATTTTCTGTTTTTCACTCCTATAAAGAAACACTTTAAAGCCCAAAGACATTTGACTTTCTACAGACAATTACATAGCTCCCTTGGACATAGCTGCATGCCTTTCCAATTTATACTACCTTGCCTAAGGGGAGTATCTCTTACTATTGAAAAGCAGGCCTGAGTCTGCCATTAATATAATTTACTAGAACAATGTGCTGTTCTCCTGCTAAAGAAAACACAAAGTCACACACAATCTCCTGGAAAACAAAAAGAATATTTAATGTATTTATAGATCTCTCATCATTACTAATCATAAGCTGTTGCCTTCTGCTCAGACTCAAAAAACATCACAGTGTGCACAAACATTCAAGTGAAACAAGCATGCAGTATCTTGCGTGCTTCTTTGGTTGAAAGGTTGTTTTTAAAAGCTGAAACAAGTATATGTGAATATGGAGCAGAACAAATATGGAGCAGAACAGTACATCATAATTTCAACTAAGATTCAAACCAAGAACCCCCAGTCAGAGTATTATCTGAATAAAATACCTCATTATACTATGCTTGAAAACACTTCCAGCACCTGTAACTACAGATCTGTGCCTGCCAAGTTTTCCTGCATTTGAGGAGTAATTAAATTATTCCCACCTTCCTGGAGATAGATTTGCAAGTCAGATAAATTACAGGGACAAGCAGGTAATTAGACAGCTAAATGCTGTCATTTACAACAGTATTTATTTAACCTACAATCTTCTACTTACAGCTGATTGGACATTAAGAAGGAGGATGTGGATTCACAGGCTGTTTAAAAGCATTGTGTCCATGGTGCCTGAGTAGGTCTAAATTGATGCAACAACTTTCTATTATATTTCCTCTATATTTCTTGCTGTCATGCTTTGCATCAGCTCCTTGCATGTCTCCCATTCTCATTAAGCAGCAACTGAATCACTTTCCCTCTTCCCTGCTATGTGGTTTTTCTGTCTCCCATTCTCTAGCCAAACCTCCTTCTTTTTTCCCTCCCCGTAATTTGAAAAATGTCTCATCCCATGTTCTGCACCAGAAGATGAGTTTGATTTGGAAGCCACAGGTCACAAAGCTTGGATAATTCACATTACAAATATATTTGCACTAAAGGTTAGACACTTGCATCATCCACTTCTCTAGCCTAGGGTGCCAGATAGCTAATGTGTGCAGTAGCTAAATAGCAACTTGTTGTTTCTTTAAAGGTTACATTGCTTTTGGCTTATCTGCATTATGCTGGGCATGGTGTTACTGGCATTTCATGACATCAGAGTTACCTTTATTCTGACAACAACACAGAAATACTCAGAAACTACAACATGATATAAGCCCTTTATGATAGTTATGCTTAAGGTAGCCTTACAGGAAAATGCAGATTTAACTTCTGTCAGAAAAATAAACTTCTCTGAGGGCTGTGGTATAAAAGTGAGCTCTCTCCTCATTCCCTTCTACATCCTAGCAGTCATTTAGTTCAGTCTGAAAAACCATATGAGATAATCATAAGATTTTTATGTCATATTTTATTCAATCATTTTTATTGAACTGAAAGAAAACAATACAGGTAGAACAGAGGGTAGAACACTTCTTCAGCTGAAGAATAGAGGAGGAAAAAACCCCATTTTCTCTCTTTACCTAAACAGATAAAGGAGAAAAAAATGTCCAACGTGCCCCCTCACCCCTACTCTCACTCCCTAAAACACCAAATTAATAAAAAGAAAAGAGCCAGAGGGTAGGTAAGCAAGTGTCTCTTTTCTATGTCTGTGGGAAAAAAAACCCCAAAAATTGTTCTTTGGACTTAAAAAAATATCTGGTTCAGTAACAATTTTGGATGTTGCAGAAATTACCAACAGACTGATTCAAGCCAGCACTTTAAATCACATCTTGAAGGCAGCTGAAGGCCTGGTAAATCTAATGAGTTGAACTTTTCTCTGCTTCTGAAGTAAGCTGCTTTTATCCATGTGGCAGTGGCAGCTTCAGATTACACAAGTGGGACGTTGCAATCTGTAGGGTTCAGGAAAGGTTTGCTGTACCAGAGCTTTCAGCCCATCCTTCCTGCTCCACAGATTATGGGTCATTTGAGAACCAAGGAGATTGGTGGAGATGAAGCAGAGAAATTTGGCATTAATGTGTCACTACACATGAGAGAACAGTTGTTTGTTTTGATTCTGTACAAAATCCCAGTGCAGACGAGGAGAGCGCTTCCTCCCTTGGAATTCACCAAGGTTTTTGGAAAGAAAAATACAGTGAAGGACACAACTGAACAACATCAAGCGTGTAGTAGTCAAATAAACCACAATTTTGACTGAGACAGCAGAAGGAGTGAGGTACTAATATGGGGTTTTTAATGCAAAATGGATCTAAAAATAAGCATTTTACTAGAATCAGGATTTGAAAGTAAGGCTGAGAAAGACCATCTAAAATTACATGAAGATGAGACTACAAGAAGATATGCTCATTATTAGAGTTAGGTCAGGTAGCTGGACCTGGAAGGAAATTATAGGAAATGTTGACTGGTGCAGAGGTAGAGGTTCTCCTGTGGGGCTCCTGTTGGCCAGCAAGCTGAAACTGAGTCCCTATTGTGCTGCTGCAGCCACAAAGGCAAATCAGCTCCTGGGCTCCATCCTCAGGGACATCATGAGCAGAGACAGAGATGTGATCATCCCACTCCATTCAGTGAAAAAGAGCATGCCAATATCTAAGGAAGGTTTATTTTGCTGTAGAATTGGAGAAGAGAATAATAAAGAAACACACAGTCATGGCTGAAAATAGATAAGAGAAAGGTTTAGGTTAGTCATCAAGAGAAGTACCAAGCCTGTAGTATGACACTGGCTTGTGAAATACTTTCTTACAAAATGTGGAAAGAAGTGTTGCAAGGAAATCTAAGGGAAGAAAACCTTGAGAGTTAATACCACTAAATCTATCTATCTGGTTATGGCTGTTTCAGTACAGAAAGAAAAGACATGAGCAGTTCTTCCCATCCTTTAACCTATTGTCTGGTATCAACACAGCAAGAGGGATGCAGCCATCCTGCTGTACTGTGTGCCAGGTTAACCATGGACAAGCTTAAGTCCATGAAGACCTCACTTTAATGTCACTGGGAAGGTTTTTCCACTGGTGCTAGGAAACAGCTTGCTTTACATTTCAACCCCATTTGTGAAGCTGTTGCTCGGATGTTAAATAAGAATACCTTATCTTATATTAATTATTAAATGAAATATTACATAAAATATTAAATACCATATCTTATATTAAAAAACCCCTAAACTAGCTCTTTATTTTCTATTTAGAATATTTTATATTGTCAGAATAGCACAAGGAATATATTCCCAAAAAGGGGAGGAAAAGAGCCCATGAACCCTCAAAGTGTATCACATTATCTCTTTTGGTAAATATACGATGGTTTATTCTTTGACAAGGAATATTCATTCACCTTCTTTTCTGCACTTTTTTTTCTTTTTTGTTGAGTGAGTGGGCAGGCTGTGATAAGGGGTACTTAATTTGACATTGCATGTATTTATGACCTACAAAACTTGATATAGACCAAAAAGAGTGGGCAGGAGATGGAAACTGAGAGCTGGCTTAGCAGCTGAATATAGACCTAAGAGCCAAGAAATCCTCAGTACTAATTGTACTGCCACTACTGATTTATGGAGTGTCCTTGGGCACTGTTAAAACTCAGCAAGTGTTTTGAGGTGGAAGAGAGTTATGTGTTTCTATTAAGATGGCATAATGAGGCTTTAATTACGGAAAAATTGGCTACTTCTCTGCTGAGATGGAATAACTATTGTAGATGTGAATATATAAATATTCTACTGAAGCTGAAAAGGAAGCCATTGGTTCCTCTGACATGAAGTCTTGAGAAAGGGCCATAGAACAGTTTCAGCATTACAATAGAGATTGTCTATAATTTTGTATGTGCCAGTGTCTCCATCAAATGTAAATACGTGTTAAATAATTTTAATTTATAATTAATTCTGATGGAAAAGGTTGTTTTCATTCCAGTGCAATTCATATAAGCCAATATGTACTCAAGATGGGTGGAAACTTGCCCATATTTCCTTCCCACAGAAGCATTAAGCCAACTTTGACATTTTATACATTTTTAATTAAATCACTATGATCTTTGCAGGCCAGTGTTTGCTCTGATAGTATTTTTAAGCTTGAAATTCAAAGGTAGATTATTTTAACAAATGTGCACAAAGATTAAAAATTGAGTCCCTTCAGTGTTGAGACTGCATTGTCTGTTATCTCTGTTTTGAGTAAAACAGATGGTTCATATTGCAAATGATGCATGAATAGGACTTCTCCAATGTGATGCAAATGGATCTGTGAAGCTGGCATTGTGCGGAGGAAAAGTGGCTGATGTTAGTAGAAACTTCTTGGACAAACATCAGTAATGAACATGTTCTTTGATTATGTTTCACCACCCGTTAAAAAGCAAAGCATGTTCAGAAAAAATAATCAGAGAAAAAGATGTCCTTTCAGAGACTGATAGTTCCAGGGACAATAAACAAGTCAGCAAGCCAGTGTCTGGTGCTGCTGCTGATTCCCATTGTCACCTTTGGCAAGCGCAGTCACTCAGTGTCTCTGGGTCAGCCTCTGTAACATGGGGTCACAGCCTCCTGCTGTTTATGCTCTTTCTGATGCATTCAAACCATGTATTTTTGGGGCAAACGTCTTCCCCCAGTGGTTGGCATAACCACTACACACTGCTGTATTCCAGAAATTGGAAACAAGCAACAGTGTGATGGCAACGATATTTCCCTGAGCCTGAATGTCCTTCCACATGCACTGGATTGTGTGGAATAGATACTATAAAATAAAAAAGGCATTTCATTTGAGCAAAGTTTCTCATCTCACTGTTCTCAACAAAGTATTTTCTTGAAATATCACATTGCTACTTTAAACAAATAAGGATCAGGTCTAAATTCCTCTTTAAGCTCCCAGTTTAGAACAGGCCTTAATGAGCTTTCAGTCTGTTCCTACAACTGTCAATATATGTGTTTCAGTGATTAAAATTAAATACATTCCCAGGCTGGTGTTATGCTGACCAGATTTACATAATCTTTTCAATTACTGATTCTTCCAGTTTTTGAGGAAAATTCAGATCTATCACAGCAAACTAGCATGCAAAAATAGTTTCCTTAATCATGGCATTGAAAGTGCCCAACAGCCTTGTTTTAAAATGGAGCACCCCAATCACCAGCTATTTTCTGTGTGTTTTACTTCATTTACTTCTCTTATCAGAGATCATAGAATGGTGTTGGTTTTGGAAAACAGTTGAATGAGTAATTTATTTGGATGTTTGGGCCCAGTAGCCTAAAACTTTTACAAATTTATGAAATGTCTGTGAGAGCAACTGCAACAGCTTGAACTGAAGGATGGGAAAAGAATGTTCATAAGAAATAACCTCAAACCTTTGCTTGTCCTTTTATTGGCACATCAGGCTATTTGCAGACTTTGATCACATGGGTTCATTTTCATGTGTTTATTGCACCTATTCTTCAGGCACTCCAACATGGTCAATATGCAGTCTCACTCTTAAGTGCCATGATTGATTGTCAAATACCCCCCGGAAAACTTTCCCTTTCCCTATCCAAAACCATGTTGTCAAAGAACAGTAAAACCTCTGTCTTTGCACAACTCCCCACTGGCTTGATGAATCTCAACCTTTTTTGCTCTGTGGCTCTTGATTCAGAGCACACAGGTTAGAGAGACCCAAGATGAACCCTACCAGGAAGAATCTAAGAGACCCTGGGAAAGAAAGATTATATCCAGGATCACCAGTTGGGAAGGACAGAGAAGGCTTGGGCTGAAAAGGATTGTGACAGAGCATCTAGAAAAAGGAAGGTATGGAAATTTCAAATTCTAGGAACACATGGAAGTTTAGAATCACATGAAAATTTGCCTTGTTTTAGTTGTTGAATATTATATATTCTGTCCTCTCCTTGCAGGGATACCTAATTCCTGTATTAATTACAGTTTTTATGGCATACTGGGCACTCCTGTGCATATTTGCTTCAGAGCTCACCAGTCTGAAAGACATGGCTGAGGTTTGCTCCTTGTCTAATAGAAAAGTCTGATCTTGAAAGGGTCTATCTGGCCACTGTAGAGAGTGATGCAGGCAACCCTCATAAAATGAAATGTTCAATATTCTGTGTGTAGAATCACATCCATTTTCACAACATCTGGAATGATTCCCCTGACTTTTCAGGGCTCTTTAGCCTAAATGTTCTGTGAAGTCTCTGTACAACTAACAGTTGCTGCTTTTTTTCTGGAGTGAGAAGAGAATGTACATTTTTGCATCCATTTGTGTGGCTTCTGGGACCTTTTCTTGCTTTTAACATTTTCTGGCAATGCCTCATCCTGAGTCTGCCTTTGGCGGCAGCCGCTGCACTGAGGGGCCATGCAGGCAGAATAAATAACAAGGCAGTGCTGAGAGGCTTTCCTTGATACAAATTGCTGTAGGCTGGGCAGAGAGAGCATATTTTGTTAGCAAAGAAAGGGCCCTCACAGATGCTGTTGTAGGAAATTGATCCATTATTGTCACTCTGTCTTCTGGGAAGGGACAGAACTTTTTGATTTTCTTTGGTTTCTCCCATATAGTCTGCCACGGCAGCCAGCATCAGCAAAACCAGACTCATGCTCATCTTTTCAAAATATAAATTTTATTTCTGAATGCTGATTACTCGGGCAGACTGCAAGGCAGAACTGTGGTAGTTGCAAAAGCAGGGCAACAAATTTTTTGTACTGAAGTGGTAATGACAGGAAAAATGGAGGCAGGGTCCAAGCAATCCACTTAAGGGAAAAGATGTGAAGAAAAAGATTGGGGCTGAAAGACAGATGTTAGATTAAGTTTTTACTCATAACTTGTCAGACCACATCTAGAGTACAGTGTCCAGCTTTGCCCCCTGCAACACCAGAAGTGCACTGATGACCCAAGTTCAGCAGAGAACTTCCAAGTTCCAAGAGCAAGTTCAGCAGAGAGCTTCCAAGATGACTGGGACAAGAGCACTTGCCTTATGAGGAGAGGCTGAGAGACGTGGGCTTCTTCCATCAGGAGATAAGATGGCTTTGGAAGGACTTGACAACAGATGCTTGATGAGTACAAGGAGGTCATGGAAAAGATGGAACAAAGGTGTTCATATTTGGGCATGATAGGTGGACCACAGACAGTTGGATTCTCATGAGATTTAAGGAGAAGCTTTTTCACTGCAAAGACAGTCAGGCAGCAAAGCATTCTGCCCAGGGTGGCTGTGCAGTCAGTCTCCTCTCTGGGAGGGTTTTCAAGACCCAACAAGATAAACTCTCAAGCAATATGGTCTGAAGTTTACCTTGCTTTATGCAGGGGCTTTAGCCAGAGACCTCCTGATCCCTTCCACCTGAGTTACTCTATGATCCTCATTACCAGCCCCTTCATCCCTCTAAGTATAATGGCTGCTCCACACAGCTCACTACACCTCTGTCGTCACCCAGAACAGGCACTACATGAACTCCTAACCTCAAGCCAAAATGCTCAAGCCTCCAAGCTCCGGGATCTTTGCAATATTTTAATTTTCTTAAGAAACAAATCTTGAAATATTGACCTCAATGTCTTCAGTAGAGTCACAGCAGTTCAAGGCTGAGGAGAGCATGAAACAATGCTCTCAACTCAGCAATGTTCCCTATGTGTGTTATATTAAGGCTGAAACCTCCTGCTCTCAGGCCATTGGTTCTCTTAAGGGTAAATTAGTGTTGGGTGCTCTACATGGCTTAGAGGTCCAGCAAAGTCAAAGATTGGGGTACCAGCAGAAGTTTAAGTTTTCTTTTCTTTCAGACTGTGGCAGAGGAAATGGTGTTAATCTTTTCATGCCCCCTGGTTTGCTGTCATTATACAGATATGGTGGTCTCTGTTTTGAACCTCCCACTGCAAGTAAAGAAGTAAATGCAAACCACAGGGCCAGTGCTTTGTAACAGTGTTAGAGAGGGGTAAACAACAGCTACCAGTTAGAATTTAGCACTTGAGAAAACACATGAAGGAAGGTAAAGAAATTACAGAAAAAATGTCTGCCAGGTTTAGCATAAGAAGGACTTTTTGAGTCATAGTAAAAGCAAATGAAGTAATAAAAGACCACCTTTGCAAAGTGAAATAGGACCATTCATAACTTCAATAGACAAAAAAGAAAGAAATTTACAATAAATATTTATATTCTGTATTTGGAGAAAAGCAGGTGATAAGTCTATGCCACTTCAAGTGTTTTCCAGTCCACTGAAAAATAAGAAAAATTTTACCATGTCTTTAAGAATAATGTTTATAAATCACCAGATCTGGGTGACTTGCATCAAAATTTACAGCCAATTGCTTCAATCCTTTGGTGATGGCACAGTAAAAAGGAAAAATGGGTTAACCTTGCTATCCTGATGTATGTCCCTTGCAAAGTAAGAGAAAAACGAACAAGATTTAATTAATGAAGGTGTAAATAGAGGTAAAATGTGTGAATACCATTTCATGACAGTCAATATGATGCTGTTAAAAACCAAATCTTGTCAATACAGCCTGATTTTACTATGAATTATGTGTTTGGCTGATAATCACTGTCATGTAGACATAAAAGATTTCTGTGGTTTAATGTATACTGTTTGCTGGCATAGGATAATCTGAGCTTTTCAAAAATGAGCAACTGCATGGCAAGGTTGCAAAAATAAGCAATTAGTGTCAATAAAGCTTGGATAAGATGAATTTAGAACTTGCTAAATGGCAGACTGCAAAGCTGTTGCTAACATGAAATTTTCTCTGAATGAGTATGTTTCTAGTGGCATCTCATGGTGGTGTATACTAGAAACAGTGTTGACCAACCAACTTCATCAGTGATCCAGAATTAAATGCAACATTCCTGTTGATTTAAAACAAACCTGTGAATACCACATATACTGCTGGAATAGAAATTGTAATGACATGACAACTATATGAAATGGTGTAGGCAGTTTAAGCGTATGAGTGTAATAAAATAAAGCTTTCTAATATGGCTGAGACTGTATCTGCAGAGTTGTGGAAGCAGCATTGACAAGAAGAGTCTCAGAGTTGCCACAGTGTGAGCAGAGTGTCTCTGTGATGCTCTGGCAATACAAGCAGATATAATGCTCAGCTACATAAACATGAGATAAACAAGTAGGAGCAGGGAAGTGATTCCACTGGAAATGAAATATTGCAGGAAGTTCTGATGCAGGCATCTTGAAAAACATTTTGGAAAATGAAAATGTGCAGAGATGATTTGAAGCCTGATGAGTTTGAGAAAATGTTTCATTCATAGAGGGTTTGATCTATTTATTGTGAAGTGGCTTGATAGCAGCTGAAGTAGGAAAAAAAAGGAAGGTAGGGCACAGTGAATACTGAATCTAGTGAGAAGAGCTGAGAAAGAAACAAGAACAGGGATTATTAAGCTCAAATTTTGGAAGCCAGGAAGGGTTGTAGGACAAGAAAATCCACCACTTTTTTTTTTTTTTTTTTTTTTTTTTTTTTTTTAACACTAGGGTATGAATCTGTCAGAACCCAAGGCATCCCTCTGGCTGCCCTGGGAGCTCAGGAAACCCTGGCCAAACAGTCTGGGAACCGAGCAAGAAGGATTGACCCCAGTACAGGGGGGTTACAGCCCTGTCCAGGGGGGTGAACGGGGGGTTTGCCTCCATCCATGAGGGCCACCTACCCTGGCACAAAGCAGAGACGAATTACAAATCTCAAGAGTGTGAAATACAGTAGTTTAGTTTATCACAGAGTGAGAAATATGTAGTTTTAGGTTTTTATAATAGAAGTAGATGGAGACAAGATGGAGATTTTGGGGCAGTCCCTAAGACTTTTCTTCTCCTTCTTCACCTCCATTTTCTGCTGTGACGTTAGCATAATGTGGCTTGGGGAGATTGGGCCAAGTGGAGATGACCTGTTTGATGTGGATGGTGGACATTGGTAGGAAGTTGTAAACAATATGTTCATAATAATCTGTATTAAAAACAACGATCTCCCATATGGGAGGGAGTCCTGCCATGGCCAAGGGTGCAGGACAGATCTTGCCGAGCACAGAACGAACTGTGAGATAAGAGAAAGAATAAACAAAGTGATAGACCTTGGAGAAACTGAACCTTGAAGCCTCCATCTCTTTCTTTGCATCTGCCCCGAAGCATCCAGGAGGACAAAAAGACTCTGACCACCTGAATATTGGAAATCATAATCCAACTTAAATCTTTGAAAAAAAATTTTAACAGGGATTGTGAATCTGTTTAATGCCTTGAAAAATAGATTTTGGTCAGACAGAGGTTACTTGGTATGGTAGAAGAAAAACTATTTAAACATTAAGTTGGTTAAACAGACAAGAGTTACTCTGGGATCTTCCCTCCTGTTACCACTTAGATGTCTCAGAGATGGATAGGCATGAGAGGATAGTTTTATGCTTGTGATTATGTTTTGGTTTAAATGTCTGTAGGGTTTATCCCCACCTGTGGGGCTGCCTGTGCTCTAGCAACACTGGTCCAACTCATCCTTTCTGTTGCATGTTGAATGGTTATCACAGTCTTTCTGAAATGGGAAGAACTGTCTGTGTCTGTCCCCAAGTTCCCTCCAGGCAGGGAAGAAACGCTAGGAAAACATCCTGCCAACAGAACTTTGTTTTCTGAAACTTGTAAGTAAGAAACAATTTGTGAAGGAGGTGAGAGCCATTGTATTTTCTCTCTGGAAGGATCCCTTTCCAGATTATTGAGACTGTTCTTATTACAGCCATCTCCAGCTGGCAGGAAAGTTATGTATGTACTCAATAACAGCAAACATCAATGAAATGAGCCTTTAGAGCCCCTTACTGTGCTTGACTCACCTTTATTGATGCAGTGGGATGCAAACTGCATTTCCAATAGCAGCAGCTGATGGACCTCAGGAGCAGATGGAGAAAACTGCCTGCAACTGGGGAGAGCAAATTTAAATCGCTCCCGAGTGCCCCAAAATAACCTCTCCAGCAGTCATGGTTAAAGGAGGGAAGGCAAGGCCAGCACCGCTGCAGACATCACCAGCCAAAAGTGCTCTTCTGGAGTGGCACTTCTGCCTGAATAAAAGAAGGTGGGAGTCACTCACCTCAATGTGAGTCACCTGAGCTGAGTGGTGGCCAGGAGAGGTCAGTACTGAATGGGCATCTAAGTGTGATTCAGCCCACCCTAAAATAGACATCTAAATTAAGGCTCTACAAAAGTGTCTTCTCTCTCTCTTGGCTGCACAGGGAGTTTTCTAAGTGGCTCAGCCACAGACTGCTCTGCTGCAGATGTCTGCCTTCATTAACTTTTAGGGTCTTATGACCAACTCAATTTCTGCCACCTGTCAGCACAGGGAAAGGGCCCTGATGGGCCACAGCCACACTTGTCGTGTACACGATGTGATTTTTTTGTGCTCCACATGCACAAAACACACATTCACACTGGCTGATGAGCACTTACTGCAAGCAGTGCAGGGAGGCAGTCTGGGGTCTGGTCATCCAGTCTTAGTTAGCAACATCTGGACACTGCTTATAAATGAGTGAAAGTGATTTCTCAGGTTTTTTTCCCTGCTCATTACAAATGAGCATTGATCCAACACTGGTATCAAAAGGTGACAGGCTCATTCCACTTTGCAGCTGAGGGCAAACTAAAAAAAGCCAGTTTGAACTTTGCACCTGTGACATGTGAATAATGTGGCGGTGCAGTTTTTCTGTTTTCTGATTATAAATGACAATCTGAAGTTAAGGTAGGGCTGTCACATTCCCAGAACAAAAGTGTCACCAGTGGCATTATCAGAGGGCTGCAGGAGAAGCGATGGGCTGGGTCCTGTTGCAGCTCAGGAGGGGAAAACAGCATTACTGAAAAATTTGCACAGAGCTCTGTGACTTCCTGTGCGCTATGGGATGCAGTGCTGTTTTTTAAAGCTATAAAACTAGTCAAGTGACTTGAAAGGATCTCATTATTTCATTCACTGGGAAAAACGTCATCTCTGTCAGAGATGGGCTGTGAAGCAGTGTAACAGAACCAAAGTTTACTTCAAGATTCCTGGCAATTTCAGGAGTTGGATAGAATTTTACTTGTGTGAGACTATTTCCCTGCAAATGGAAGACTTTAGTTACAATGTGGTGGAAAAGAGGAGGAGAATTTGCAGTAGACTAACAGAGAATTCTCTGATACCAAAGAGAAGCCTCTGACTTGTAGATTTACACAGTTCAAATAAATGAGAAACTTCCCAGTAAGCCTCTCAAAATGCCAACAGTGCTTGAAATGGGCTAACAAGCGAGTTGCCATGTAAAAAATGGCACTGTAGGTGACATCAGAGGCAGCTCTTTGAGCTATTTCAAAAAACTTAGACTGCCATGAAATTTTACATGAAAGAGGACTTTAGATTCCTAACACACATAACATGTCTTAAAATAAATACTTTTATCTTTCCAATATACATCTTCTGCCTTTCATTGTGGTTCTTGCTTTCACCTCTTGTTTAAGATCAAATTAAGAGTCAATAGTAAACATCCTTTTTCTGTTCTCACACGTCACATAGGCCAGAAGACACTGAGTGAGCACTGTGCTTAAAAACATCTTCAGAGATCAGACACAGAGGATGTGTGATGAAAAGAACCCAAGGACATGCATTATTTCTGTAGTGAAATAAAGCCTGCAGTAGTACTAGCAGAGGGAAGCATCCTGGTAGTGGTACCAAATAAAATGGGACAAATATGTATGGCAGCACAGTATGTCTCAACCCACACTCTGTCAAGACTGAGACCCAGACAGCAGGCAAAGGAGGGTACACACAGGCAAATCAACAATGACATGCAGGATCTGTTGTAGTGGAAGTGGATATTGGACTGGACTTTGCTAGATGCAAGCACAACTGATTAAGCAAAACTGCACTATTGTGAAGTGTGGAAATTGCTAATGCAACCAAGGTGAATGGCCTTTACCATTTGTGTTTTCCCAAAGGCATTTGCTGGAGCCAAGATGCTGCTTTTGCATTGGAGTGCTGCTTCTCTTTGTGCTGGAATTGTTTCACTCTGAGCTCATGTTCCCAAAGCCCTGCTCTGCCTTTTGCCTTCAGTGTTCCTCTCTCTCCCCCAGGTTTTGCAGTATCATTGCTCTGACATCCCCAGCATGATCATACCCAACATCATCCTGTCTGTTTTTTCTTCCTGACAGCCACTCACAGGAAATTCTCATCTGAAGGAGGATTTGTGAAGAGACCGTTGTCTCTGTGTGTTGTCTCTGACTTGTTCCCTTTTTGCAGTTCCTGTCATAGCTCCTTGCTGCTCAGTCTCAGTTCTCTGATGAATCTAATCTGCTTCCCCCTGCTCCTTGACTGAAGATACCTTCACAGCTGTTACTCAGTGCGTAGCAAGGGAGACAGCTCCATCTTATTACTCTCCATTAAAAGCAATGGCTTTGCGCAGAATGTTTCTTTCTTGAGGGTTGGACTAGATGATCTCCAGAGGTCTCTTTTAACTCTAACAATTCTGTGATTCTGTGTTTCTTCCCTTTTAAGTCACTCCTTCCTTTGCAATTTGAGGTGGGCTCTTCATTTCTCAGCCCAGCTTTGGACCCTGGGGTTTGGAAAGGATCAACATCTCTGTCACCTTTCACTCACCACCAAAGTCACCTTCTTTATTCTGCAAAATGCATTCTCTGTATTGGTCAAATTCAGTAAATACCTTTAATGGACTATATGCATGTGTCCATTCATGCTGAGGAAAGAGCTTGGGGGCAGCAGTCACAGGATTTAGCAACCTGCCCCCACATCTCTCTCTTTCCACCACAAGGCTTTATAAAGTCCCACATTTTTCTACAGATCTACCCCTTGCCTGTGGTTTCTCTCAGGTCAGCTGGACTGTGTCCAGCTTCTCCATTTAAAACCAATTTGCTTCATCAAAGAGTTTGTTAGCATGAGTCAAATAAACCCCTTCATCACCTTCTTCAGACTATTTCATTGAAGATGTCTCGTTTTTCCTTCTAACAAGGAGATGCTACAAGTACATTTTCACCTCCTAATACCACAGCCCTTGCTTGGCAACTGCTTCCTCAGAGTCAGTGGAATCTCTCAGTGTGGATGTGAAGGGACAAGCACGCTCCTCAGGGCCATATGGTCCCCAGCCAAGATGTGCAAATTCTTTTCCCAGTTCTGCTAAAATGCTGACACATTCATTACAGAGTGCTTGGAGTTGAACAGCAAGGGGCAAAAAACCTTCTTAGTGAGGTGCTCTGTGAACACATTTTTCCCTGCAATGAAATGGAGAAGAGGCTGAAATACGAAATGATCCTCACCATTTCTACTAGGGCTCACAGGGTAGTTGGACTTTATTTTTAGCTCTTTACCACTTTTTTTGGCCATTTATTATTTATTTCACATCTTGAGAGAGGCCACTCTTGCTCATCACTCTCTGAACTTTCAGGTAGTCAAAGACTTCAGCTCATGCCTTTCCCTGCTTCGATTAGGTATGGTCCAATAAGCCTGACTACTGCTGGCAGACTCCCAAAGTTTCATTTGCTAGAAAATAAGCTTAATGACCATTACTTTATCCCCAAGGTACTTTAAGTTTCCAGACAGCTTTCAAATTTGAGATAAGGAGGCATAAACAGGCCAGTTGATTAATTACAAGAGGAGTTTTATACATTAGATTCCATTTTGCAGCTGCTAAGTAGGAGGGAAAATCTCCTCCTCTGCCAAAAGAGTGCCTGTTTGCTCATGAGGCTACTTTGCATGGGAGCAGGCTGCTTTCTCTTTGAAATTGCTGTTAACAAAGTGGAAAGACTTCTAATTTGAGGAAACAATGAAGAATGAGCAGAATGAGGCTACCACCCCCACTGTCCATGCTTGTGGCTCTTCACCTGTGGATCCTGGAGGATGACCACACAATGAACCGACATGCCTTTCACATGTTGCTCTTTATTTCTCTCTACTCCTTTTGATGGAGGCTAACAAAACCGTGGCATCAAATGAGCACAGACAGAGCTTATCTTCACCAGAGGGAGGTTGGGAAAGCCTGTCTCCTGCTTGCCATGAAGGCACACTCACCTATAGCAACACCAGGGATTCCCTGGATCTGTGTTTTTCCCCTGCTGCCTTTGTAATGCTGTCTCACCCCAAGGCTGCTCAACCTGCCCACACTTGTGGCAAACTCAGCCTAACCATGGCATTAGAAAGGGCATCATAGGAACCCTTCAGTGTCTGCCAGGTTTGTGTCAAAGATGCCAGGGTCCCTGTCTCTCCCTCCTAACTTGGATCTTCACGACTCCTGATAGTAATGACTTCATGGGGCTGGGACACCTTTCCTCTCCATGCAGGAATGCTATCTTTGCAGCTGCTGTCTGTATCTGCTGCCCTTCCTCCATCTCACCAACAAATGTCCCCCTGTCTTAAGGTAACCCCAGCCCCAGACTGAGAGATAAAGAAGGAGAAGGCAGGACTAGGCCTACAAAGGATTTATCTGTGACAGCATCCTATTCATTTCAGCAACTTCTTCCAGCATTTCCCCATGGACAGAAGTTTTCAGTTGGCTTGTAAGAAGATAATTTTTTCACTAAGTGAAATTGGTCTTGCTACCAGAAACAGAAACAGTGGCAAATGACATCTGTTAATTCCTATCCCTGCATCATTCCCAGGTGGTTAAAAGCTCTGAGTGCAGAAGACAGCAGGGAAGGGGGAAGGGCAAATAAGCGATGCTACAAAAAATGAAAGCTATCTTGAAACATTAGAGTATAATTGAAATCAGCTGTACTTTTTAGTTTAATGCCCATCCTAGATACAAAATGAAAACAGTAGCTACAATTGTAATGAAACAAAGGCTTAAAACAGTTGTAACTAAGAGTGAGATCTCACATAACACAGACCTGGTCTTCTGCTGGCTTCTGGAGAAAGGAACGAGGGTCACTTGGCACTTGCCAATATAATATCCTGACATTTCTAAAAAGTTCTAGTAACATACCATTCAAAGACTACAATAGCTACAAAAGGTGACTCAAAATGCTGTGAATTTTGAGATCTCCAATTTTGAGATCTCTATTCTGATATCTCCAGCTTTTAACTTTTGCTGACCAAAAGTTAAAAGTGGAGATCTCAGAACAGATTAATGGTCTATGCATACGTCTACGCATATGTAGAAAACTCAAGTACCTGAAAATAAATGAAGTAAATAAAGTTCTAAATCAAAGAAGAGATTGCGGTAAAACACACTCTCCCCTCCACCACCTTGCTCTGCTGACAAAAATGCCTGAAACCCATGCACACCAAAAAAACTGCTATGTCCTCTAAAGCAAGGTAATAAGCAAGGCATGGAAGACCATGGCAATGAAGACAGTACATCCATATTTCAAGTGTTTTCATGACTGATGATGACAGATCCTTTCCTGGCTGTGAGTGGTATAAGAAGGAATGAATTTTCTTTGGCTTTTCTCAGGCATACAAAAATAAGGCAATGAAGCATAGATAATATGGTTTGGCAAGTGACTTCTCTGAGTATTCAGTAGGACAGATCTTTATCTTGCAATATCAGCATAGCATCATTGCCTTCATATTAATCTAACATCTGCCCCAGTTTATTAATGCTTCTGTTGCTGTTCTTTCTTAATGGACATTCATACATATCCTAACACAGGAATCCCCAAAAGAGCTGTCTTAAATCAATGGAGCAAAACAATGTACCCCATAGTGGAAAGAAATTTTGGGATGCTACTCAAGAGCTCCAAAACAATGCGAGTAACTCAGCCTGGGATTTGTTTGAAAGAAAAATGAAGATTCAGGGCATGGTTAAATTTATTTCTGCCATGACACGGCTGCCCATTCTTGCATCTGTAGCCTCTATGCTTGCATGCTTCTGTCTACTAAACTAAATCCAGGACTAGTATTCAAAATCACTCTGCAATACAAGGATTGCCTAAATTAGATTATCACTGAGCAAGCATGTGTCTAATCCTTTACTTGGATTCTTCTATTGATCATAACTATGGCTTTGTTCAGTATTCTGTCCAAATATATTCTAAATATAAAATACAGTGTTTGGTGTTGACATATGAGGAATGGCAGGAGGGAGAGTGAGGGTTTTCTTACTTCTCAATCAGCAGCTACTAGCTCAACATATTCTGGCCCATCTGATTGCCTCTCCTTGGATCCAAGAGTATTTCCTCCCACAGGCACTGAAATCTGTACAGTTGGAAGCCATAGCAATAGGAATAAACCCTTTTATTGTTTCTTTGGATATTGAAGCTTGCCTCAAAGGTCCACATCTGTCTCTCCTGTTTATTACCTACTTAACTATTGGCTGTTCTTTGGCTCTCCTGTCCTTCAGTCCACTGGCAATTCATCTGCTCTTAATGAAGTGTCAAAAATGATTGATAATGCCTCTGTAATTATCTCTGCCTGCTCTTTAAGAACATTCAGGTGAGACTATCTGTCCTTGCTCATGTGTGAGCATTTAGTTTGTCACCATCATTTTCTTTGTTCTTTTTCACCAGCCCAAACAACTGCTTCCTTAACTGTTTTCTCACTTTCTCACCAACTGAACCAAAAGTACAACTTCAAATGCAAAGCAACAAATCCTGTACTTGCAGATACCTTGCTTGTGAAGTCTCTGTGAGATTAGTGATAAGTGCAAGATACAAATCAGAGCACATGTTAGCCTTAGAGAATGTGCTCTTGTATGCTTCAATCTATTCCTTCTGATTAATATGTTTGGATCCCAAATTGGCTTTGATTCCTGTGCTTTCATCTGATGTGGCAGTCTGGGGGCCAAGTTTCTGTATTAGAAGACAGATTTTACTCTTTGATGGGGGTAGACTCTGAAGGCTTTTGGTTGAACTCCATGCCCAAAGCAGATGGTAAAGTCAGTTTTACAACCTAGGACCTTAATTTGGTGTGGATGGATGCTCTAGAGCACCTATACTGCAAAGAAAAGATGAAATTATTTGCTTTTGAGGTACACAGGGACATTTCATCTATTTATTCAGATTATGGTGCCTTGGAAATCATTACAAATTAAGATAGAGGCATGACTGGGACTGATAAAACCTGTTTTCACAGAAGAATGAGTGTAAAACAAATGTTGATGTATAGGATATCAGGAAATTTATTGTCAGTTTTGTCTTCTTAGGAAAGATTCAGTGCATTCAAACAAACACAAATTAATTTCCTTCAGGTACCTTTGATTGTAGGTAAGAACCATATTACTGCACCATTTTTTTTCACTGATTTTTCAGGAGTGTAAAATAACTGAAAAATTAAAGGCATTGAAACTGAACAGCAAAAGGTACATGACATAACTTTAAAAGCATCAGATCCAGTTTTTAGAAACTCATCATAATTCTTTCTACAGACTTTGGTGGACAGAAGCACCCATCCAACATATATATACACCAAGGTATGTGTAGTGAGCTCTTCATCCTGGTGTTTGAGAGGAGGCTTCACTGAGCATATTTATTGGGTACTCCTCGAGAAGGCTGGTCTCACCCAATCTTAGACATCTAAAGCAAAGACATTTATAATGAGAAGTCACTCCTTGTAGTCTCCCTTCAGTCAACAGAAAAAACAAGGCATGACCTATCTGTCACTTAGGCATCACCTTCAGAAGAGGAGAAATTTTACTCTAAAGTGTGTATTTTTTCTCCCACTTGGGAGAGAACTCCACTTTGGCCAAAGGATCCCTTCAGTGTCTTCTTCCTCTGCATTCCTTTGGATTTGATAAAAAATCTGGGGTGGTCATATAGAGATAGGTTTATCCATGGTTGTTTCAGGAGTCTGCGTAGGGTCGGAAGAGATATTCGGACAAGAGACTAGTTGTTATGGGGTTTATTGCCTTGCTTGTGGAATAGGAGAGTTTCTACCGGCATGAGATGAGAGCACAGCTTCAAGTACCCTTGCTGCCATTCTGGAAGGGAATCACTACTAGAGCATGCCTGCTGTTTCTTCTGGCTCAAGCCTAATGAAGTGTGCACTAAGGTTTATTACACTGATCCTTCCCTCTATTCCTTCTAAGATCTGTTTTTGCAGTTCTGATGATGTGCTATGAAGAAGGGCTACAGTTTCACTGGCATCATTATTTTTTTATTAAGCTCGCCCACATCACACAGTAATTGGGTTTCCTGATTTGGAATCCTGAAGGTTCCCAATATTCTTTCAACCTATCCATCATGTTAATGTCTGTACCAAACACGTCTTCAGCCACTGGCACAGATCATTATGCTCCCTGCACTTCAGCCCTAGGCAAGTCCCCTTCTATCCCAATCCAGTTACACTGGCACAGATGGATTCTGCAGCCATTCTAAAAACCCAGTCATTTAGAAGAAAAGATGTAACATTGGCCTCAATGAGAATTTTGTACATACCACTTTTTGTCCCCAAACTGGAGAAAGCACACTAAACTACCATTGCTTGCTGGGAGAATGACATCCTGAAAACAGGATGCTGCTATGCCCATTGCTCTGCATGAGCAGTGGGACTGGCCTGAAGTGAACAGCTTCCAGTTTGGGTAATTTTTGTGATCAGAGTGATGAGCTCCATACAGTTATCCATGCTGGAAACATAAACATGTACAAACTAAGCACTGAAAAGGAATGTTTAGATTATTTTTCAACACATCAAGCAACTTGTCTAAATGAAAGCCAGAATGCTTTATTCACATAAAGCCAGGCCTGGAAACATGTTTATTCAGGACTGATCTTTTAAATATCATTTCTGTGCACATGTGTGGGGTTTTTTTTCTTTTTTTCTTTTTTTTTCTTTTTCTTTTTTTTCTTTCTTTCCCATTCTTTTTCTTTTGTCTTTCTTTTATTTTTCTTTTTTTTCTTTTCCCTTTTTAATTTTTTCTTCTTTTTTCTTTTTGTGGTGGGGGATTTGTTGTTTTTTTTAAAAGTGCATAAATATTCAAACTTAATTAACTTGAACAACTTAATGCTTTCTTTATTTATTTGGTTTTGTTCTTGAAGCAGACATCTTGGAAGTGAAACATCTTTCCTTGTGTTTTTTGAAGAGATTTAGATAAATCTGAGACTAAGCACGAAAAGCCAGTACAGATTAAATTGGTGCTTGTTAGATCTTCAACAAAGGCAACAATGTTACGGAGCATCTTAGTCACAAAGACCAAACTGTTAGACCAAGGGAATGCCAAGCAGGAAGCAAAAATACACATGTTCATGAAGAGCACAGTGTTCCCTGTGAATGTGCCATTTCCCTGCACACACTTGTTCACTCAGCCCAAAGCAACTACAAACTACCTCGTGTTTGGCACTGGTCATACCACCCACACAATACTGCAGGTCCCCCGCAGGATGGCAGCTAATGAGGTGCTGATAATGCACCACCTCTCCGAACTGGAGATTATTACAGAGTCTCCTGCAGTGGGAAACCTGTGTGGGGAAAGGCTCTGACCCCTGCTCTGGGCATGCCCTTGGCCTCCATTCCTGGCACTCCCCAGGCCAGGGAATTATTACCAATATTTTCGAGGTGCAAACATAAAGCTTCTGCTCTGCTAATTGCAATTAATTCAGCTTTTGGTAGATCGTTGCTCCAAAAAGAAGCTTTGGAAGCATTAGCCATACAGTAAATAGTGCTGAGAAGGCAAGTGTGTAACCCTGAAAAAATAGCATGTTATTCAACTATCAGAGTGACTGACATGTTGTTTAACTTCAGCACTTTCTTGTTTTAATTAAACATGTCCCTTTCTTTTTTCATGAAGAGACTGTCGGCTAAGGAGCATAATGATTAAAATAAAAATTAATTATTCAGATTTGCTGAGGATAAAGAAAGAATTCTTTCTCAGTAAATTTACAGTGAGTCAGTCTGCCAGGGCCAAGAATCAGCACTAAGTGAAAAGAAACCCAAGTAAGCTATTAACAGCAGTGACAGCAATACCAGAGATGGGAGCTCAAAACACAATAAACATAAATGTTCTTCAGCTGCTGCTTTAGTTCAAACTGACTGGAAAATGAGAGCAGTGCACTTCTTCAGAAACTGACTTCAAACACCGAACTGTTAACCCTTGCCACATAACTCACTCCAACTTTATTCTCAAGGCATAATTTTAGTCACACATCTTCACAATCAAAATCGTAATTGCTTTACATTGTTGAGTAATAGGCAATTGGAGACAACATTCCTAACATGTCAAATTCAGTGCCATATTTGGGGAAAAAAGGATTAATCAACTACTAGTAGAATTTTCACCCACTACTTACTGTTTTGTTCCTATTTTCCTCTCAGGGTACTATATGCCCATTTCATTGTGGGATCCAAGAAGTCATGCTAAGTCTGGCACAGCTGAAACTTCAGCTAGAAACCCACCGGAATGGCACTTTATATGTAAAGTGATGCGGAATCAAAGATAGAACACAAGAAACTGATGGCCTTATTTTGATCATGGTAAAATATAGACCAAATACTGATGTGGAGAACTCTGATACTTGAATAGCCAGAAATTATTGAAACCATACTGCAGCCCACCCTAGTGCAAGAGCAGATTTTTGAGAAGAGCTGTCCTTTCTTGGAATTTAAGTTTCTTTGAGCATGTGAAGTTATCTCTATAAATCATGTTGGAAATATGCTTGAAATCTGCCAAACTTGTGAGTAATTCTAGGTTTACACTGCCATAGATATATCAGTACTACTTATTTTTAAGGATACAGTATAATTATTAAAGGCAAAAAATACTCTGCACAAAGAAAGTCATGTGTTACATATAATAAATTAGATTAGAAAAGGTCAGGTGATAACAAAGCCTAACTATATGCCAAGACCTCCAAATACTCATTCAGCTATTAACTGGGCACTTCACACACAAGAGCCTTGGCTCTGGGCCATTACATTTGACAGTACAAACTTGGTAACTTGAAGTGAGTGCTCTCTGAGGGTCAGATGGTTGCTGCTTTGGTTGGCTTTCCACATTTGTCAGAAGCAGCCAGTCTGACTGCCGACAGAGACCAGAGCCACATGCGTGGCTTTCCCCACTTCTCCAACATTTGGCAACACGTAGCTGGCAACCACCTTGTGAATCAAATTACTTCTGTCAAACTTTTCAAGAAATGCAGAAACTGGAGATTAGAAAGGGAAGGCAGCCTTTTCTGTTCCCTCCTGGTGGTAAGGATCCTTCTTAGAATCAGCCAGAAGCTGGCTTTCCAGGAAGTACTCCTTATAACACGATTTTGCTCTCAACAAACCTTGCCAAAGTAATTCATGCCCAGCATTCAGAGTAAAATAGGATCTTACCAATAATCACCTCATTTAAAAAGGAAAGTATCCTCCTTATGTGCTTGAGGATTTTGCCTTTGTTGGGGTTAACCCACAGGTCTCCTGTTAGCATTTTCTGCTCAATTAGGTTCTTTCAAAGGGATTATTGAATCTACACAGATATTGTGTAATCTAGGTTAAGTCAGGAAATAGCATAATGAGAAGCAGTTACATGGAGAAGGGAGGTCAAAAAAAGCAGCAACAGGAACTGAGAAAATATGAGGATATAAATAAAAGGACAGGTGCTATCTTCAGTCATGTAATGTGATTTGGACTCAGTAATTGACCTAAAAATAGAGGAGACTAAAAGAAAACATTCTGAAAAGCACAGTAGAGGCCATAATCTCAGCTGGTGTAATTCAATGTACTTCCAGAGGAATGAGTATAGAAGTGAATCACTACAGCAGAATAATAATAACCTATATATTTATAGAAGAAGTGGCAAAAATAGCACTTGTCAAAAAACATTACTCAAAGCTAAAGCAAAATGCTTATCGAAGTAGACCACATTCTGTGAACAGAGCTGTGATTACTATATTATGATTACAGTAAAGGCAGGCAATGCACAGACTCAGTTAATTTTAAATGCAAGTTCAGCAAGAAATATTTGGTAACTATGATACAGATGGTAACAATCCTAAAGAAGAAGAGATCATGTTTATATTTTCCTCCATGGCAGTATTTTTGGAATGACAATGCCTAAGTCAGAACAAATACTTAAGTGGATCCTGCTCAGCTGGGTATATAACTGATCACATTTCAAACCTTGTCAGTTTTGCCTTGGATATAATTATCTCAGACTCTGGAGAATTACTGAAGGAATTTTACTTATCAGAGGCAACTGGTGATTTTAAAGGTTGAGCATTCCCCATCAGCCTGTGGACAAAAGGAAACCAAAGGCAGAGATTTCCTCAGACAACATAAACCCGACTTTTAGACTTCTTGCTTTGATTAGATCTCCAGTCTTCCCTGTTTCAAAACCACCCTGCTCAGCTGCTGAGAAATTTCACTGTTGAGAAAACTTGAGAGACAGAATAGATGAGGAAATGCTACTTTCCTCTTTGGTTGATTTTTTTTTTTTCACTTGAATAGAAAACTTTCATAAAGTTGGAAAAATTTTGCTCCAAGAGGAGTAAACAGGAGGAGAAACATGCTTTCTGGCTGGTCTCCTTCAGGCCAAGAATACTGCTAAATCTGTGCTTTAATCACTGACATTTTATGCAACCATCTATAATTAAAAACAGAGTTTTCACCCAAAATGTATCTTATGCAAGCAACATATGTTTTGTGAAAGTGAGCTTAACTGTTCCCATGCACTGAAGGAGCAGCCTCATTCCTGGAGAGCTGAGAGCAGACTGCTTCCTTCCAAGGCTGCTGTGCTCCAGGAAGACAAGCGTTACCCTTGCCAGGCTCGTGAGGAGCGATACCCTCGTTGCTGTAAATCAGTGTAGCACTGTGCTTCCTACACTGATTTAAACCTCCAGGGACTGTGACTCCTGGAGAAGCAGGACTGTTGTTTGACTGCAGAGCCTTCATGCAGTGCCAGGATAATTGCATCCAGAAGGGGTTTTCTCCTACAGTGGCTACACGCAAAGCCCTGTAGCAGAGCCAGCTCCCCAGATGCACTGCTGGGTCATTGCATCCATTTCACACACTCGTAGCTGAGCAGCTTCCTATGAACCATTTCAGAATGGTGCACTTCAGCATAACAGGAATGACAAGTGGCAGAAAGGGCTCCTCTATTATCTCTTTCAATAAGGTTAAGGAATAATTCGATAGCGCAAAAGTCACACTGTTTAACTGAAAGTTTTAATGGCTTTTAAAACGTTAACAGAACAGCGTTCCAGCCTTCCCAAAGATCAATGAAAGCTGCATGTGTGTGTTATTTCTTTGAGAACTAGCACAGTCACGAAGTGTTATGGAAGCGTTAGGGTTATTGGCTTTAAAAGGAAGCCAACAAATTATAAAACATCAAAACCAACAGCTTTGATTCACTCTACTTGATCTGCAGCTGAATAGGCTAAAATGAAATAAAACTAATATATATGCCTCAAGGTCAAAAGATAATTTTTCTACTTGGTAGTAAAACTAGTAAGACATTTCATTTCAAACTGAGGAATAACATAAAACAAAACACCAGGAAAATTTAAACACTACTTGGACGTGTTGCAAGACACCAGCAACTTCTCAAAAAGAAGAAAAAGGCAACTTTTTCACATCAGTTTGGACCAACTCTTCTCAAATGCTTAGAAATCTCTTCTAAGAGACAAGAATTGGCACCAGCTTCAATTCCGTGCTGCAACATCACAAAACACAGTTTAGTAGGATAATATAACTCTTCTTGTTCTCTTAATACTTAATACTTTGCTCTCTTAATACTCTTATCTTAATACTTTCCCCTGGTTTCTTTTGCACAGAAATGTCCTGAAGAGTCTTTTTTCATTAGTTCTGTTTTGCTTGAAATACTGATCTGTTGCTGATGTGCTCTGTGAACCCATTACCTTGTCCTCTGACTAATGTGTCATCAGCTGTCCCTGCAAAGCTGACATGATGGTGCCAAGATGCCTGTTGAGCAGCAAAGATGTTTTCATGGTTTGATTATTTATACTTAATCACTTTAGAAATATCAGTAACTGTGCAACTGGTCACACACTGTGTCACCACTTTTATTGGATTCTGTTAATGTAGATTTTGTTTAGGTCTTTTCTACAGTGAACCTGTGCTTCATGTACATGACTATACTCTGCCTTCTGTGCACGAGAGCCTTCTTGTTCCTCACTGGAAATTCTGACATTAGCCTTGCACATGGTCACGAGAAACGTGCTTAGGATGGTGCAATGGCACTGAAATGCTAAGGAAGCCTCAGCGTGTGTTTATACTCTCCCAGCAGAGACAAGGATGTCTGGGGCTCTGCAGTAACACAAATTGCAGGCCAAGTTTGCAGCAATGACAGATGTGATCAGCAAATCTGTCCAGACTTGGTTTAACAGACACACTCTTCCCGATCATCTAGTGAAAATCATTATATTTGGATTGTTTGAAATCTCATTTATCCCATATTTACCAGTCCATGTTTTCTCCAATTTGACAGGAAACTCTGTCTTAAATGTTGTCAGTGGGCTGGAATGTTATATTGAAAAGTGGACAATGGTGTTGGGGCTGTTTTGAGACAGGCTTGTAAAATAAGCAGTTGATTGGTAATCCAGTGATCTCTTCTATGAATATCAATATTAGTGGGATGATGAATACTATTTGCTCTCAAACGTTGAAAACACTGCATCCATTTAAACAGCAACAGCATTGTTTTAGCTGTCATAAGGCCTCTGGCAAGATACGTGGGAGAAGTTGACATGTTTTTGTAGCCAACTGACATAATTGGGAGAAAAAAAAAACAAGCAAGAATTTTGTCAGTTTCTGCAGTTTGGAAGATCTTGTCTGTTGGGTGCCCCCCCTTTTTCTCAGCTGTATTCTCAAGTCTAAGAAAAGACAGGAACATTAAGCAAGGGAGGGCAAGTGCAAATGTGCTCGAGGACTTAAGAGTAATGTAAGGTCTTTGATAGTTCAATTCAAAACCAGCCAACTGAAAAATCTAGTGTGAACTTTAGTGTTCTTTAATGGTTGATAGGGATGACCAGAAAAAAACATATTGCATCCCCCCACATATAAAATTTTGCAACTGTGTTGCTCAACGTCATACCCGTCATCAGCAGTGGAACATCTTAGCAGATGTTCCCAACACTGACAGGTCTCAGGTGAGTGAAAATAGTTTAGACAGCTGGGTGTATAAAGAGGTGACATAAAACACAGTTTGTTTCAATCGTAAAATACTGTCACAGAGTATATTTTCTTTGTCCTAGTCTGTCTCAAGGTTTTCCGTTGTTTCCCCAAGCCCTTTTCCTAGGATAACTGCAAAACCAAGACAGGAAGGTGAACTCAAATACTCCATATCATGTAACAAGCCACAGAAGTTTGTCTCTGAGCAAAGAAGCCATTCTGTTGTCAGCTACTTTTGAAGAGGTTGCAGATGCACAAATTGATCTTCATACCGAATTTGATGAGCAAAAGTGGAAGCACTTCAATATGTCACATATTTCTAAAGCCAGACTTTCCCAGCCAGATGATTAATTCATACTCCATTAGGATATGATGTCTGGCACCAAGACCTTTAGTTCTAATGAGTAACCAAGAATTTAGATACTCTGAGCCCTTCATCCTCATTCAAGACACTGAAGTAAATGCAGTTTTCCACTAGCAATTGTCTTAGAAAACAGGATATAAAAGCAATGTGCTCTCTTTAAAAGCAAGCTGCATGTGTTTTAGAGGAGCTCTTTAGGCTTTGCTCTTACAATGCCAGAGCCCCTCTCACCCTGTGTGCAAAAAATACAGATAGCACATTCCATGCAGAAAACGGCACTCAAAACATGAGACTCCTTTTCTAAACATGCTTCCTCCCATTACAGGAATCACGAGTGGGCAAGACAAACTGTTCTGCAGAGCTTGGATTTGGATATATCTGCAGATTACTGCCCTTAGGCCCTACTGGGGTATGTCATTGTTCTGCATTGACAAAGAGTACAGAATCTTCCCTTCAGTGACTGACAGGAAGAAAAAAAAAGCACAGTGGAAAGGGAAGAAACACTTGCCACAAACATCCCCACACCTGGGGGGCCACATGGGAGATGATCTGGGTGAGCACCACACCAGCCCCATGCAGGCGGGGAAGGTTTAAAGCATGGAGGCAGGAGCAGTGCAAACTCTTGTTGATGACCAGGCTGACAACTCACCAAACTGGCTAAGCCACACCTTGCCCTCACCCCAGGCAGAGCCAGAAAGATTAGCTCCCATCTGCTTGATTCTCACCCCACTGGCAGCAGTATCCCCACAGACCCTCACTCAGCATCTGTAAGCATGACTGCTCAGCACAAAAAGAAGGAGTCCTGGGCTTGTCTTCATTCTCCCAGGCTGCCCTGCACTTTTGAAATGAAAAATTATTTTTATTAAAGAAAGAAGCTTTGATTTCTGGCTTTTACCATTTTCCTGAACAGGCATTTCCAATCTTAGGGTCTTCATTAAGAAGATGCTAAAGGATGCCTTCTTATTTAAGAGAAATTTTTAATCACCTTGACTTCCAAAACAATCTAAATAATCCAGCCTTAAGTCTCCTCATTGAGCCCAGCTTTATAAACTCAAACCTGCTTGAGGTTTTGAAAATTTGGGTTTAAGTATCTGTATACTTAGAGTTGCACAGGTCAGTTTGAAACTTTGGGAAATTAAAATAAATGAAAACCTCTACACCAAAAATTCCTTCCATTGTAGCTGACATGAGAGAAGATACTTTTTTTTTTTTT
>VWYP01021612.1:43660-95376 GCA_013400435.1 Pycnonotus jocosus
TTTTTTTGTCTTTTCTTTTTTTCTTTAGTGTGTTAATAAACTATTTGTTTAGCTATAAGTTGAGCCTGTTTTGCCTTTTCTTCCAAAATCCCATCTCATATTTAGTGAACAAAATTTGATGAACTTAAAACCATCACATTAATTGGTAGCCTGTATGGGGAGATGTGTAACCCAAACCATGACAATATTGTACCACAAAATTCCAGGCGAAGGAACAAGAGTTATATTGGCCTTCACAGGCTTTGGGCTAAAACAAAAGACAGGTTCGCTTCTACCTTTAGGGTGGAAGAGTTCATGTATATGCTTCTTGTCCTTCTATGCACAGATGAAAGTATATGATCTTTTCAAAATTCAGTGAAGATCATAATTAAAATTAGATTCTCTTTCTTATCTACAAAGCCTTGAAGCTGTCATAATTTGAGTGCTATTCTTCTTGATCTACTTAGCCCTGACAGCTTAAGTCAATGTTGAATTAAACTTGTGCCAAACTACCCCCTTTATCAGCATCTTTTTCTCTGACAGGAATCCCTAGGCACAACTGAAATAGGAAAACCTTTAAAGTAGACTGGGTAAACATTTCCCCCAAATTACCACGGATTTATTTCCCTCATGCTCAGTGAGGATGCTGGCTGTTAAAAATACTTTTTGCAAGAGGACCTTTACTGTGATAAATGAGAACTGCTCCTTTGATTTTAATGGAATTACATTAAACTACTGCAGGTAAGAATCTGACCCTCTACACTTTTGGATTCCACCCAGGAAGACATTGCAGCAGGGTAGGTGGTGTCCCAGCTTAAAAAATTTAAAAATACATACAAAGCAGATAGAAGCAAACAAGGGATGACTTCATTATATACACTACATCTTCCCTGTGTTTCAAAGGGCACATGCAGCTGGTTTAAAAACCTTTCAGTAGGAAAGCAGAGAATGGACATTATTTATGATTCACTTCCTAGAAAGAAAAATATCTTTCTTCTTCAGCCCTTGATGAAGACTGGGCAGGGAAAAGCCAAGTATCAGCTTGAAGAGCCAAGCTGTGGGGTAGCAATATGGCAGAGGCAGATCAACCCAGCAGCCACCAGAGAGGCTGGAACCTTTTCTCCCCCACCCCACTGGGTGGGAAACAGCCTCCCAGCAGGAGCAGTATCAGTGGTGGGATGCCTTCCACCAACCCAGGCCTCAGGAGCTCCAGGTGTCCAGGTAGAAACAGTCTGGCCAGGCCAGGTGAGACTGGGTAACTGACCATCGGAAGCATAAACATCCTAATGCCTTCCTCTCCTAGCTCAGCTTTGCCCCCAGACAGCCTTTCTGAAGCAGAGAGCAGGATCAATGGTGTTATGGGAAGTGGAAAACAAGTCATGATGTCAGCAAAGGCTGGGACAACTGAACAGGGGAATTCCCTGCATCTCCCCCTCCCTCCCCAGCACCTGCCTGAATGAATGCATATCTCTGTGCAGAGCATCCTCTCCAGGTAGGCATCTTACCTCAGCTTCTCCTTCCTATTCCTCCCCCTCTCTGCAGACAGTTCAGGGCTTCTCCCATACACAGATCACCAAATTTCTGGGGCTTTTCCAGGCCCTCCTGTAACCCTTTACCTCAAATGAATTTCTGCTTCATCCACCCCAGCCACTCTTTTCTCCCTGGGAGCATAACTCACAGATTCTCATCACCCTTCACCTACCTCCTCTGAATGATGTCTTTTCTCCAAAAAGAAATGAAGTTTACATGTGGAAATGCACAATGTTTGAGAGACAAGTAGACAGTTTGCCTCTGACAGGCACAGAGAACCTCCCTGAGTGCAGCTGCCAGGTGAACAAGGTGTGATTTGCTCTGTTGTGTGCCCTGCAGTCAGGCAGGGGTGTACCAAAGAACTCCTTCCCTGGGGAGTCTCCCAGAGAAAAGCAACGTGACAGGCTCTGACATAACGTGTAACATACAGTAATTTGGTACTTCTTCATTATGGCAGAAACATTATGGCATTACTGATAAGTAACAATTTAATTACTCTTTCATTTTTACAGAATTAAACCAGTAAGAAATCAGAAAACAAAATAAACACAAGCTACTCATACGAATACTGCAATAGCACATGATTATGGCAAGCACCCTCTGACCCTCTCCCACCCACTCTCCAACAAGTGTTCAGAGAGCTTCCCGGGGATATTGTTGCCACCCAGTCTTATCATCTGTATACATAGAAACTCACAATGTCCAGCACAGGAATTCCTGCTCTCCCACCAGCAAGACCTAGCTAAGTGGAATGTTGCTGCACCCACACAAGTGCAGCGGGAAGTGCACACAAGTGCACGTGTATGGGAATAGGAAGCTGGAGCAGCTGAGGTCCATGTGTCATGAACCACTGTGGGTTTCCACAAGGGATGACACAAGGGTGTTTCAAACCAAGTTCATCAAGAACAGCATCAGCAGGCCTGCAGTGAGGGAAGCCATCTGCTCACTCTCCCTGAATTCAGGCAGCCCACGCAGCTCAGGCACCTTCTCAGTTTGTGTGGAATTGCTGGTTCTCCGCTGAGCTCAACCCAGCACCTGCAGCAGAAGGAGCACACTCGTCAGACACCCAACACTGCGCTCACGTAACGTGAGCAGTCGTCACCCGTACGCCTCTACCAGCTAAAACTGACTGCCGTACCTACAGCCAGCACCACGCTGTGTCAAAACAAATCCACTGGCAGCACAAGGAAAAGCACTTCAAGACTGATTAAAGACTTGCCTGCAGGATTTTCCAAATGTGAAGCCTATTTAATCATTGCATTTCTGTGTGCTTTCAGGAAAAGCAACTCTGCTTTGAATGACTCACCCTTCTGAGCCCAAACCATTTGTTCTCTGTGCTAAGTATGGCATCTATTTACTCAGGCAGTCAGGGGCCAGGCATGAAATGTGTGTCAGGTCTCCTCAGGTCCACGATTATGTACTGTCATATTTTTAATTGAAGTAGTTTCCATGAAAGACCTTTTTTCCACACCCTCAGGACAGCTTGGAAATTTAGAGCACGTTCCTCCCAAAACAATCACCTCCACAGTGGTGCTCACAGGGAGAACACAATGCTGCAGAAACAAAAATAATTGTGGAAAAATACTGGAACACAAGCATTTAAACAATAGTGGTGGGTATTTTCCAGAAGCCTGCTGACTCCAGCAATTTTGCTATAAAGTAACTTTGTGGATGATGCTGCCTGGACTGTGACCATTACCGGAAGCTAATAACATGCAGTCAACCCTCTTAAATACCTTTTTTCCCGTCACTCTAAAAGCCTGCCCTCGTACACACATACTTAAGATATGCCAGAGGTCTATGTAGAGCCAAATACAAAAAGACATTACATGTCTTTTATCATATAAACAATAAAAAATAAGGTAATTGTCACAGCTATCTGCCACCAGGGTAAGGAAAGGATAGTTCCTCATTGCCGTGCTAGAAGTCTGAAGGTGCACCACTGCAGAGCTGTGTGATGTCATTATTTAGATGTTAAATCCAAATTAACTCTTTCAAAAAGTAACTCTTTCAAAATTAACTCTTTCAAAAGTACAAAAGCAATTGCCAGTATGGTGGCTCGGTTCACCCTGAATCAATAACATTTATTGCAGAAACGCTGATCCCACTGAAGGCAATATCAAAACTTCTGTTTCACATACAATACAAAGTACATTCCTGAACCTGGGAAGAAACTTTGCTAACAAAGAAAACACAATTTGAAGTTCAGCCAGGAATTTTGGTACATTACAGGGTGAGAACAAAAGTAATCGTTTCCATTTAATAGTTACCAAATTACAAATTACAAATGTTTTACCATTTAATGGTAACCAAAGTGAGATTAATTATCTAAATTGTTTTCAGCATTGCAATTAGTATCTTCTATCATGCAACTATAGTTTCAGGGTTGCCACAGCTTTTGAAAAGAAAAACGTTTCCATGTACTTCAGAGCTTGTTGTTTGAAGGAATACCTTTATACCTTACCCAGCTCTCCTAAACAAATCATCCTTTTCTACTTCAGAACTTCAGAATAGAATCAGTAAATTTCATTTGGTTCATTTCTTGATTAGCCCTTTTTTTTTAAAAAAAAAAAGCTTGTGCATACATAGCTCATTTACTTTGTAAAAAATTCCAACTATATTAATCAGTTTATGAATCTTGCAAAAAACACAAGAAAAGAACAAATCTCTGCTGACCCATGGATACATTTCCCAGTGAGGTTTACCATTAACAGCAACCGGAAATCATTTCTGGTATATGAAAACAAGCTTGCTTGAAGATCCAATCTGAAGAGCCATGAAATTTATTCAACCACAAATGTAACACTAAACAACAAAAGACTAAAAACAGGGCAAAATATTCTAGTTTAAGTACAGCTGCAATGTGGTTAGACACCATTGTCTTGAAAATCAAATGGGCTGTGCTGGTGTTTTTCATAGTACTGGAAAGTTTGATGTACCAAAACTAACTTGTTTCTGAAGGAAAGCAAACTCCCTATGGTTTTAAAGGATGAAGTCTCTCACCTGTGATGTATCTGCTACCAGTGGCAAGCAAACCCTCTTCAAGAGGGAGAGGGTTCACAGACCTCATCCAAACAGCAGTTTCCTTCCTCCTTTAACAAGCGGCCTAAACCAACACAGCTGGCAGTGCTGGGGTGAGGCTCTGAACAAGCTGCTCTCAGGGTGGCATTCCCCAGATACGGTGCTCCCCAAAGTCCTTGTCCGTAAGGACTGTGAAGAAAAGGACAGTGGGGTTTGTGTTCCATAACCAGACCCCTAACTTCTGAAACAGAGTAGTGAAAAGGTGTGTTGGTTGCCCCATATTCAGTCACATTAAGAACATAAAAGCCAGCATCTACTCAAGAACTTGAAATCTCTAGTATTACCTTAATTCAGCAATTGCTTTCCTTTGCCACTAAATTTAATTAACAGGGTATAGAGATATTGTCTAGAGGGCTTATTTGTTGCAGTCACAGGTTTTTTCAGACAATGTGATACGTTTCAGTATTCTCTGTCGCTAAGAATTCCATTTATAAGAGACTTTGCTGAAAGTGAATGTTAATCTGGCTTAGGTACAGAAATAAAAAATTGGTAAACCATGAAATGCAGCATTGAGCACAAAGCTAATCCTCAAAGGAAGAAAAAAAGAATAGGTTTTGATAGGGCTCTTTTTCTCTCTCCTTTTTGTCCCGCTTTGATGTCTGAAGGCAACCTGAAAGTTCTAGGGTCTGTTTTTCCTTGCCAACTTTTTCCTTGCTTTTATATATTAAGAACTCCCAAAGCATATTTGAAAGAGCACGATTTTATAGGACATCTATATAAAGAAAAATGTGTATTTTTCTAATATACACCTAAAGGTTTTTTTACAGATGTGCAGACAGGCATAGAAGCAGACCTCAGTGCAGACAAGGTTTAGCTAATACATTCAACTTCAATCTCCATTTAAATTTGACTAGTGTCAGCTTATACACTACCAGTGTTAGGGCAGATGCATTCAAGCAGACTTATTCTTTTCAAATTAAAATACAGCTATGGAGAACTTAAGAGATCACAAAATCTTTCATTATAAGGCAGTGACTACTAATTGTGAAGGATGAAGATACTTAAACAGACAGCTCAACATATGGACTTTTTGTATGGTTGGGGTTTTTTGCTTATTTGGGTTTTGTTGTTGTTGCTATTGTTTCTGTTGTGTTGGTTTGGGTTGGAGTTTTGGTTGGTTTGTGGGGTTTTTTGGGTTTTTTTGGGTTTTTTTTCCCCTCAATGTCCAGTTTATTCTGCCCCTAACAGGCTATGGAGATTGCTGCTTTGTTACAAAATCTGCTTGCAGACTGCCCCACCAAAGCAGCAGGATGCTCACAATGTGCTTTTAAAACCTCAAAACAGCATTAGGAATAATACAAATGTTTGAGTTCCCAAAAACTTAACTGCTTCTCAAGTTTCCTTGCAGTAGGGAAATCTTAAAACCATCTCATTTTTCATTCTGGTGTTTCTTTTGGAATTAGCAATTGCATTCAGACTCACAGCCATCTCAAGGAATCTCCTCCAAGGGCCATAACTATCTCCTAGGAGAAAAACATAGTCAAACACATTTGTAATGCCAAGAACCTACTCATTTACAAGTGCAGAAGAGGAGAACTGATCCAGGAACATGAGCTGCACTTGCACTCTCTGGTTTTCAAAAACAGGGCTGTTCCTTATGAGCTAGAAGGCATTACATCATCCACCTAAACATCTTGCTTTCTAAGAAGTTGTATTGCTTTCTGAGCCAGCTGGGAAACAAAAGGTTGTTCACAAAGGTCTGTAATAGCTTGATATGGTAGCCAATGGATGTGACTAAGGATGCCACAAAGAGGATGAGCTGTACCAGTGTCATCTCATTTTCCTCCACATTCTGTGGAGCTGGCACTGGGATCAGGGAGCATTGTGAAAGGCTGAGGATGGAGGTGTACTTGGCTTAAATGCAGCATGAATCATGGCTTTGAAGCAACAAAGCAACCCTTTTCATGATTAAATAGGGCAAATGAAAGCATCCAAAGGAGATCCTGCTTTATCTGCATGCTGCATCTGTATGTACAGCTAACGGACAGAGTCATGCACACGGACTAACCACAGAGAAATATGAGTGAACTTAAGAGATGTATGGATGTCCTGCACATGTACATACTCATGGATGCACTGGCATGCAAAAACCACCTCCCTCACACAGTATTGCTATGGCATGGCATGTATATGCTGTGTCTGATGCTTGTTGGTGGGTTTCGCTTCTCAGGTCGACTTGAGTAAAAAAACCCCAAAGCTTCCAGGCACTTCCCTGTCATAAATGGCACTGTTGAAGTACTTCTACTTTCAAGATGTCATCACACCAATTTTCATTTGAAGAAACAACAATAAAGGGATTTCTTTGTGAAAAAACAAGTCCTTAGCCTTGTTTTAATTAAGAACTTGCAGAGAAATTCCCATCCTTTCTCAACGGACCACCAGGTGAGCTGTGAGTAGTATCAATTTGCCTTGGTATGTCAAGCAAGGTCTGAATTAATTTTTCCAGTGGAAAGCTGTCACCCCTTTAGTTAACACAGTCTTGGCACAAGTCAGCACAGAGTGCTTGAACCCTGTCCAGCAGTTAGTGCTGCGATTCACAGTGAGAAGACACCAACATTTAAGCGGAATTTTGCTTTCCTGGACTTCATTCTCAGCCCATGCATGGGAAATCTCCTTGTCTGCATTACAAATATCCCCTCCTGCCTCCCAGGGAGGCAGCTTGATTTGCATCCTGCTGGACATATGAGAGCATCAATGCCATACAAATCAAGCCCACCTTCCCTTCCTCAACAAACACCCACAGCAGCGTCTCAGAGAGTAAGGGAAGCACAAACCTGTGAGCCTTTCCTAGGGAAACCATCCCTGCTTCCTGGGATGAGCAAGGATTTTCCTTGTTGAGAACTGTATATAACGTTAGCACTGTTAACTGCTAACAACCTTGACTTCCAAGAATTTGTGGAGTCCTACCTTTGAATATGTTTTCATCTCTGTAGAAACCTGTACTTCATTTAAATGCATGCTCTCTACAAAAATGCTTAAAAAGACCCCAGCATCCATTGCCTGATATTGTCTAACCAGAGTGCTGTTTTCTGCAGCAAAAAATGGAGATCAGAGCTTCTTAATTTCCATTTTGTTTACTACTCCAGTTACTGCAATGAATTCTAATGGCATCTCACCTCCATGGCTGGGGATGTTAGATGTCTTCTCCTACGGAAACAATTTAATATCCTTGATTATCTTATTATCTTTCTCTACATATTCAGTACTTCAGAACTAAGTTCATTTTTCTTGAAGACAAAGAGAACCTGAACTGAAATGCAATGCTCCAGATGTGTGTTCATCACAGATTTTATTCACTGGTTTATCATGCCATTCCACCATGCTGTTTGATTATTTCACTCCTAATAATTTCTGGTGTTTGTCGTTGAAGAGCTTCCCACTGTGCCTCCAAGATGTTTTTTTCCATTTGATTACAGCCAATTTAGAGAATATCCTCATGTTCAGATGTGCCATCTGCAGTACTTTGTAATTATTCACACCAAATCCAACTTTCTTTATATCATCATTTGCCAACTTAGAAATGTGAGAACCTTCTGTATTTCTTCAGAGTTAGCTGTAGGCTGGATGACCCTCCGTAACTGTTTATAACCCTCAAATGTTATCAGCTTATTATCAACTCCCTTCTCCACATCACCCAGTAATACACTGTACAGCATTGCTCCCATTCTGATTTCTGTGGGATACCTTAGTAACCATTCTCCTTCAAGTCAACAAATGATTTCTTCTTACTTTTGTTTCTTTTCTTTTAACCAGTAACTAATTGATAGGTGGGGTTTTCCCCTTCTCAAATGCTAGCCTAGTTTCTTTCCAAACATTTCCCCTGTCTATTCACAGTGTTCCCTTAATACCTGATTAACTCCTGGCTCTTGCTAAAGTTGGACTCCTGCTTCTCACTTGCTTAGGAAAAAATGTTTCCATTTGTTTTGCCCATACTATGGATTTACATGTAACCTCACCAGAATTTATATCCTCCTATATTTTACTTCTCTAGATTTCCCTCCTAAAGTTTAAAATGTTTTTAAAACAGATCTCATTTACTCTTGTTTAGCGCTTTTTCCAGGTGTGGTGATAGAGCAGCACCATTTTTGAAATTGATTTAGATTCACTCTGAGACCCTACTGCATATCTAAACATACTGCAAGACTCCATGACACCTTTAAGTGTTTAAGCCTCCAGGTGCTCCTCTCACTTTCCTTTTTTTGCTTTCTAATGCCTTCTGATTTGCCCCTTTCAAGCTGAAAAACAAGTGTGGTAGATTTTCTGCACGGCATCTATTAACAAAAATTCTATTCTCTTCTTCATGGGAAGACCAGAACATGGATCACCACTTTTTCTGTTCATACTCAACCCCTAAAATTTATGGCAATTGCAGTGCAAAATCTTGCTACCAAAAGCTTAAGAATGTACATTAACAGTGAAGATATCTGTATCTAATAGTGTACCAAAGAGAGAATAAAAGAAACACACAAAGCCTGAGCCTCAATATATGCAGACCAAATGCACTACCATAGATCTTACCCAAAGAGTGTAACACCAGAAAATTACCAGATAAAAATCATCATTAGTTTTAAGAAAAAACTAATGTTGAGAGAGTTATCCTTTACCATTCAGAAACAAAAAATACGGATGTTTTCTGTAAGAATATCAGGGTAGAGAAATTAATCACATTGAATGTATTAAGCCCCACCTCTACTTTGCCTGAAGCATCTTAATAGAACAACAACAAAAAAATCACTGTGTTATGCATATCCCTTCTTATTTTCCATCATATGCTATCTCCTGTGAGTAAGGAAACATTTATTTCCTCTCAACTGTATTTGTGTGCTAAGGTATCACAGACAAAAATATACCAAATTACTCATTTCTCAGCAAAATTGGTTTTGCAAGTGAAACAACTCCTTGAAGTGTTTAACTATTATGAAAGTTTTAAAAGTTTGTACCATTGACTTCAAAGGGCAGCACATAGTCTTTTCTAGAGACAGCAGCTCTGGAAAGAAAGGTGTGAAGTAAACACAGTAAAAACAAGCATCTTCTTATCTTCTTGGAACCATCCCTCCAAAGCATTTCTACAGAGTAATGCTAAACTTGGTTTAAATTTGTTTGGGTCAGAATTTCAAGTTGGAAAGCCAGAAGTTCAGTTGGGGTAAAACTATACCAGATACTTTCTCATGGATCAAATAATAAAGAAAAAGAAAACCAAACCAACAAACAAAAAAACCCCAAACCAAACCAAACCAAACCAAAAAAACCAAACCAAAACAAAAACAACAACAACAAAAAAAAAAAACAAACTCAAAAAACCCCCAGAAAACTTAAAGATAACTTATTTATATTTTTCTTAGTCAGTTTTGGGAAGAGGAGTTATTTTTGAAATTGTTGCTTGAAATTAAATTTTTTATAACCTGCCAAGTTTTTTTAAAGTGTTTTAAGACTGACCAGGATTTCTTAAATGTTGTTTAAATAATTTTGTCCAAATTTTGTGAAGAAATTCCTGCATTCAAATTCTTGATTGTTAGTACCTCCAGATTACAGTCATCCTTTAGCTAGTCCCCCCTGCTTTTTCCCACACGAGTTTATTAGCTGGGATCCTAAATATTGCTTGAGGAACACAGTGATATAAATGAGACCAATTTTACTCTGAAGGAAATTTTAGAGAAATTAGGTGAATTACATCAGGAAGTAATTTTCCTCAGCCTACACAGAGACACTACATATCCTGTTCAGTAGAGTTTGTAATATTGCCAGTAGAGTGTCACATTTTATCTGCTCTCTTCAGACTCACATGTGTATTCAACCCTACTGCTTTTGGGTCCTGCACACAGAGCTTGGGGGGCTGGGGTAGATAGTCAGGTAAAACTTGGAAACAGGAAAGCATAAAATGCTAACTAAAGAGGACGTGTAATCAACAAGCGCCTCTCCTCAGAAAATAAAGCTTTTTCTTAAGGGAGCTGGTGGCAGGGACAGAAATATCAGATAGTGGATATTTTATGGACAGACTGCGCCCTTCACAAACATTAACATTCTCTTAATTTGTCAAAAACTGCTCATGAAGATATGCAAACAGCTAAGTCATCACAAGGACTCACCCTACAAAGATGACAAAAAAGTGAAAAGAAGATACAAAAAGTTGACTCTATGTCCATTTAAATTTTTTTCTTTTTTTTTTTTTTCCCTGTTCTCTCACTTGATTTGAAACAAGTTTTAGCTATTATTTTAACAGTGTTCTGAAAAAACTAAGATAAACAAGCTTCTGGCCTCGTAATAGAACCGTAACAGAAATAATGGATAAACTAATGGGAGAGATTACTCTGGAGAGTTTTAAATTTTTTTTTAAGGCTGACCTTTAACAGTTATTCTTGCAAAGCAGTGTTTTATACATTTTTTTAATTCACTCTTTTGTAATACATATTCCAATGTCAGTTAGGCTGGATCTACAGGGACCCAGAGACAAGCATCATTTTATTATGGTAATAAAGGACAAGAAAAATACATCCTTGTGGATTTTTTTCCCTTTGAAAAATTTATCTATGAAAAGAGAAACACTGTGTTTTCAAAGACAGCACAGATTTAAAATATCCATGTCATATGCAATGCTGAGTTTAACTGCATGTGGACTTTCTATTTTCCCAAACGTTTAGCCACAAAATCATACAAAAACATACATATATCCTAACATACAATACAATATGCCTAGCCTATATATTCATTTATTTCCCTCAATTTTTTAGAAGGTTGATCCCTAAAAAATAGAAGTCACATTTACTTATGAATGAATATACAGCTTAAAGCCACCAGATTTTTTTTTTTTTAAATTATCACTAGTGGTACTCTAGTTTGACCAGCATACTAAGCTTGCTGTTGCCTTCTTGCTGTACTCCCCAGTGCTGAGGTCACCTGCCTGAAGCTCATGCAAGGCAGTCAGTGGGTGTAAGATGAAAACTACCACACGCCCCTGGCTTACCTCTCTTCGACGTCCTGAGGTGCAGCTCCTCCAGGTCTCCTCCTCCCCAACACTGCCAAAATGCCCTCCAAGAGGTTAAGCAAGCATCAGTCCCTTACACTCAGAGTCAGGGCACTCTGCTCTGCCCACACTGTGCCCCTTTCCCACTCTGGCAGGCAGCCCACAAAATGGGCTACCATGCAGCAGCTGCTCACCTTGCACCCATGGGTGAGACACGCCCTTTGGGGACTCTGCAGTCCTGGACCTCTCACAGCCCACTTCATCGTCGCTCCTCTCCTCTACCCCACGAGCACTGTACAAGCCAAGAGTGCTCTGGCACTGGACAGGTTTCTGATCAATAAATTACTCTGCTTTACATGGTTCAAATTTAAGCTTTTATTTGGTTTTTAAATTAAAAAAATAAATTTCGTTATTAAATAGTGGAATGGGTCTAAACTAATGTTTACATATTAATTCACTTGTTTTAGGATACCACCAGAGAAATAATTGAAGTTTACCACCCGGACAAAACTTTCTGTTAGAAAGCTCAACAGTGGCGTAATTCAGTTAAACAGGAAAAAAAAAGCCCCAAAAGTCTTAATGTTTACAATGAACGTTAGAAGTAAACCTCTGGTTTTAGCGTCATCCAACTCTAGTTTCCACCACAAAGGCAGTCATTGTGTTCAGAATACTATACCACAGTGCTAATGTCATCGGCCTCATCTGGTTTCTTTTGCCTGCTTGGCAGGGATTTCAAGTACTCAAGGTGCCTCCTTGCATCCTCCTGGTTCTGTCGGACGTAATAGACCACGTAGGAGATCACCATGGTGAACCAGCCAAACATGGTGACCAGCATGGCGTAGTCAGTAGTCTTTTTGGGGAGGTTGCAGAGGTCAGCATCGTTGGCAGCGTTGAGGAAGGGCCTCCCTGCGTGCTCGTCCAGCACAGAGGTCTTGCAGATGACGTTGTTGGCTGTCTCGTGGTTGGAGGCCATGCTCCGCAGCACCTGCTGCAGCGTGCAGTCACAGTGCCAGGGGTTGTTGGCAATTCTGGCCCTGGCCTTCAGGTTGTTGAAAGCGTTTTTGTGCACGCTCTTAATCCGGTTGTCGGACAAATCCAGAGTCTGCAAGGTTTCTGCCACCCCTTTGAAGGCATGTTCGTCTATAAACTCAATCCCATTTTTTGATAAATTGAGGACTCTCAATTGGTGCAGGTCCTTAAAAATTTCGTTGGGGATAGATGTTATCTGATTGGAGTCCAAATAAAGTAAGACTGTTTCTGGAGGAAGATCTCTGGGTATTTCCTTGAGGTTTGCGTTGCTACAGCTGACGTTCAGACCTCCAGAGTGGGAACAGAGGCAGCCTTTCGGGCACATACTGGCAGAGTGAAAGCACAGTATCATGAGGACAAAACTTTGTAAGAGCAGACACATGGAGAGGGAACGAGTTAACCACAGGTCTACCAAATGCATGCTGGGCTGTCAGCATAATCACACGACCATTTCTCATTCAGCCAACAGGGTGGGAAAAGGGTCGGCAGAGCTGAAATGTGGCTTCATTTTCTTCGGCGGGATTAGTAACAACTGGTTACTAACACGTGGGCTTCCTCATGGTCAATGCGATTCTTAGAAGCATGCCTACGGAGAAGAAGGAAAAGTTCTTTATACCATAAACTCCAATCCTAACACTGTTTTCATTAAAAAAATAGAAATAAAAAGATGTTAAAGGGAAATGCCACACTAAATAAATGATCTATTATCTTAGGTAACTCCTATTAGCATTAATCTGAGTTTAGTGCATAAATCCCCAGGACATTTTTAAGAGGATAGACTACACTTATCACAGATTGCATGGGTTTGGTCTTTAATACCTATTAGACAAGGCACTGGTTTGCTTTTATCGCAGACTCTTCTAAAACAGCTATAAAACTAAATTGCATTTTCCCTTGTAGAAATCAAAAGAAAGTAGAAGGTGTAGAAAGTAGAAGGTGTATCGACAGGAGCTAAGACTTGTAACTCCAGCAACAGTGACAGGCTAAGTGAGAAATTTGTGGTGGTTAATGTGAACTTATCTCAAAATAATTTATGCTATTTTAAGTCTAAGTCAAAGTACTTCAGCAAGGAAATATTTTTACTATATCAAGGAAGAAAAATCAGGTAAAGCAAATGCTGCTGCAAGACATCACAGTCACCCACCATCTCCTTGTTTGTCTCCCTCTCCTTCTCTTTGGCTTTAGAATGCTGGATTTCTTGTACTTCCCTTTTGTGTGACCCACAGACATAATTTCTACTTCCATTTTTTTTTTTAAATTTTCTTTTCATGTAACAAGAAGAAATGGAACAATTGCCAAAAACTCACATACCACACCCTCCAAAACAAATAAAACCCACAAAACCTATATACGAGCCAAACATTAAAATCTCTTACTCACAGCATGTAATTTGCTAATAGGACATATGTAAAATACTGTTTCTGCTTCTCCCCCCTCAAGTTGGCATTAAAATAGCAAACATCCAGAAGCTTTTTCACTTTCTCCTTTAACTGGAACACAAATACAAAAGTCTGAAATGATGACCTATATGGTTTCAAAGACAACCCTTCCCCCACACACACCACCCCTATTATGGTAAACTATGAATTTCTAACAACAACAGGATCATTTGTTTTCATGTACATGCTCTCTGTCTTCATAGCAGCTCAGATATGTGTAGCCTTCAGGTTGTATTTACATATAAATGAATTATGTTTTTTTCTAAATCCATAGTGTAGCCCACTGAACAAGAAAATCCCTGCACAGAGGGTATATGTGATTTTACATGAAAAAAGAAGAAATTGCATTGCAATCACTTTTTTGCTTGCAGAACTGACATACCAACTGCAGCTGCTGACACATTGCAGTAATATGGATCAAATGTGTCAAGCATAATTTCAAACTCATAGTTCAAGTTCTATTTAACCCTTTTTGCTGAGGCTCAGTATGTCAGTAACCCCTCAGGAAAAGAAAAATAAAACAACCAAACCAATCTTAACAGCATGTACATTACTTGTGATTACTCTATGGCTCAGGAATGGCAAAAGCTCAGCATACTCTCACTGCAGCTACTGGAGATAAAGGTGTATCGCCACTAATCTTCAACTTACCTATTGCTCAAATCAATGATTGCCCAAGAACCTAAAGAGAAAGCTTACACTTGGATTCCATAAAACTTCTACTCTAAAATTTTTTTAAAAAGAAAAAGTAATTGTAAGCAATGAGAAATCGTGAAGTTAACCCTGGAAACTATTTAGAAGGGAACTAGATAGAGCATGAAAACCTCCCTTTGAAGAGAGAGAGAGGTGAGGTAGCACTTCCTGAGTCAATGAAACCCTTCACAACCTCTGTGGAAAGAGCAGGGGTTACGTGAAAGAACCCTGTTGCAGTGGGTGCATCCTTCCCTTTTCTCCCTTTGGCTCTTCAGTCACTGCAGTGCTTGCTCTTGAGACCAGACAGAAATCTGCTACCAGAGGAGATAAGCTCCAGAAGTTGTTTTTTTCCCAGCCTGCCCAAAAGCCCTAAGTACTTGCTAAAATGTGCAGCCCATTTGGAGGCCAAGCTGGAGCTGGCAGCTGCTCCCCCTGGCACTCGGAGCCAGCAATCTGCTGCTCCCTCCAGCAGCCCTGGGTGCTGTAGCAGGACAGCCTGTCCCCTGGAAAAACAGCCACCTATTTTCTTTTCCCTTCATGTTCACATGTCTCACTACTGTGTTGCTGCACGAGAAGAGTAGATGAGTGGTCCAGCTCACCACAACACAAGGAGCATCATCTCATCACCTCTAGGCAGTGGCTTCCCACCACTAGCACTGGAGTCCTACTGCAGAAAGAGACTGTGGGGAAAGAGCAAAGACCTGGAGTAGTCTCAGGTGCTTCATTTTATACAAACACAAAAATGATACTGCTCTCATCAGAGTGTGACAAATAAATATCAAATTTGCTCCATTACAAGCTAAAAAACCCCCAGTCAAACTGAAACTACAGCATGGACTCTACTGAGTCATCCACAGTACTGCTGCACCACCAAAGAGCATGCATCAAAGAGGCCCCAAGCACCAAAGACAATGCGGAACATCCTCATCCCACTGAAGACAAATGAAACTATTTAATGTATTAATGTGTTTAGAGTGGGAGAAGTAGAGTCATTACAGACTAAGGAGGATAGTGTTTAATGAAGCAGTGCCTCTTCTAAAGGCCTAAGCAAATGAATATAGAGAGGAAAAAACTTGCAATGTTTTAAGTTAGATAGAGCAAATACAAGTTTAAATCTGCAATTAACAACCCAGTCAACAAAACTTGTCTGAATAAGAACAAAGCTCAGCAAATTCCCAGTAAATTAACCAGAAGAAACACAATGGGACTGAGGATCAGTCAAGGGTAAACAGAGCTTTGTTTGCTTCAGAATATCTAACCTAAGGTATATCTGATGTTTAGGTTTCAACAATAAACCTAGAGCAAGAATTTTCTTTACATCTAGTGACTGCAAAAAAAGAAAACTAGGATTCACACATTTCTAACGCCAATAGGAAGATCTGTGGCTTCTTGAGCTATATCTAATTTCTTCTTGCTTGGAACACAATAAATAAAGAAGGTGTCAAAGTTGGAACAAACACAAGAGAAATATACCAGAAGGAACACTAATGACTACAGACAAAGGGATTAAAGACACAGAATTAAAATAAATATATGAAATAATTATAAATCTACAAATAAAGAAAAAAAATTAAAAATAAATTAAAAAGTGAATGAAGGCATGGGAAAAGGACAGCAATACCAGGGGCACTTGTAGCTGCGTGGTATAAAAAGGCTTTTTGTGCACATTTCTAAAATACAAGTACAAACATAGAATACCTAACGCCAAGTCAAATACTGCAGGGGAATGATACTACAGAGAGAAGAGTTCTTTACAGTCTTGCAGTTTAAACAGGTTTCCAAGGCTTCCTCTTCTCAAGCTCTCCCAAGACCATTCACTCAGTGCTAACATCCAACGATGTAGGAAAATGTACAAACCCTGAAATCCTCAGGGAAAGCACACTGCTTTTAATACATAGTGAGATTTCTACTGAGCTTCAGGTGTCAGGTACTTTCAAAGTGTTTGCCTTTACTGCAAACAAGGTGCAGAGACCATATCTTAGCTCCTGAATGCAACACTATTAAATTATCTATTTGAATAATAACTTCACCCCACAAGAAACTAGTGATGGAAGGAAGCATCAGTGCCTCCAACTACCCACATGGAAAAAGGCCCCGCAGTCTCAACGAAGTCACACAGAAAGTCCAGGACAAGACTGCCTACAATATTAATTTATGGTGGTTTGTCTTTAGAGAAAGAGGATAGGAAATCCTATAACCATCACACAGAACAGCAAAAAAATGAATGACACAGGCTGAGATGTTTTGTTGTTCAGGGCAATACTAAGATAACAAAAGATGCATGAAGAGACAATCAATCATGCATGTTAAGTTAAAGATGTCAGAATAGGGGAAGGGGTTTCTACTGCGCTGTTGAGACTTTCAGAGTCCACATGGCAGCTGTGGTTACCAAAGTACTCACACATCCCCTGCCTCCATAAAAGAGAATGGAACAGCTACCAAATCCTTGTACTTGAGGGTCAGCCACTGCTCTCAGAAGACTCAAAAGCAGAGACTACAACGAACCTTGAGAGGTATTCTGCCTATAGGATTTTGAACACACCTGCACACTCAACCTCAGCCACAGGCGAAACCAGTGGAAACACTTGTTGATGACACTCTTCCTGCAAATCTCTTGTATCTTTCAGATGCAAGAGAGGGATTTATTATTCAGCAGATGCCCTCTCCAGGCATTGTGTATCTACATTTTAGTAGGGTCCTTCAAAGATTACTTTCTAGCACTACAAAATTGACCTGTGACAGTAAAATATCATTGCTCAAATTGTTCCAGTGGTACAACACTTCTACTTGGAATTTCAGACAGCGTCAGGTGAACTCTCAAACCTTTCTGTGGAGGAAAAATCAAGACCACTACCCTTCTCCTGACAGCTCTTCATCAAGCAAGATCTCACATGATAAAGACAAAATCATGACCTAATGTATAAATGTTTTAATGTGAAGATTCCTGTTGTACATCACAGAATGAGGGCCACAAATTAAGTCTATAGAACAGGATCACACAGGTACATGCAAACACTAGAGCCCCCAGACTCCCAAACAGCATCTTAACTCATTTTGCCCGCCTGTCAAGCACTGATGGGAAGAATAAGCAGCAGCTCTCTGCTCTAAGTACCACACTGGCCTTCACCAGATCACAGCTGTAAGGACTCCTCAGTGACAAGAGACACAAGAAGGCTTTTTAATTTTTGTTGTTATAATTCACAGACAAGCAAAAATGGAGAATGGAAGGAGATCTCATCCTAAAAGCATCTTCATTCCATTAGCTAACAAGCTCACACATTATGCAGAACACACCCTCCTAGCAATAACAACCGAATAAATACTGCAGATATCTTGGAAGATGTTATTTTGCTCTTTCTTTGGGATACAATATCATGGAATGCCAAGGAGAAAAAAGCCTGAAAGTGCTGTGGCATCTAGCTGCAGCTAAAGCTCAGTCCTGAAAGTGAGAGCATAGCTGGCAGCCACCTATAAAGTTTTCTGCAGCTTCTAGGGTCAGAAAGTTTAGTTACAAAGGGTTTTCACTGCTGATCTCTTATGTCAAGTGATACTTCCATATCATGAAAAATCACTTGTGCAGACCCCATCAGCTAAATTATGCCTTCACTGGCATTTCAGCAACTACACCATCCTCTACATGTGCACAAAGGGCTGCACAGCACACACATCTCACTGTGAAGGAAATGCAGTGATAGCAACTCCATTTTCCCTGTAAATAATGCAAGATACTAGAATAATGTCTCTTCTTCAAAGCTGGACCCACAGATGAAAAAGCTTGCATCTATTATTCCAGCAATGTCAAAGGGGTCACAGCTAACTACTAATGCTCAGCAACTGCACACACAGTTTGTACTTAAGGTTAGTGAAGGCTCCGTGATTAGAAAGGAATTTCTTGTTACTGTAGCTGATGTGCTCAAACGAGCAGGCAAGATCAGAATAGGGAAAAGGAAGAAGCCAACGGATCAACCACAGGGGGTGAGCTGTTGGCTGCATCATGACTGTACTCAATCTGTCTGGTCTGTCACTTTTCAACCACCAGAAAAACTGGAAAAAACTGTGTACAACCCAGCTTCCTAAGAATGTGTATCATAGGGACTGATACACAATTCACTTGCCTAGGCTTACCATGTTTCTAAGGATATACAGCTGTAAAGCTGTAAATATGTAAAAACTTGGCTACTAACTTTAGGCACAGTACCCAGAGAAGCACTCACTGAAAATGGATCCCAAATTGCACTGCAGAGCTCCACATTCCTTGGGATCACAGAGTCCACAACCAACATCACTGTGTCCTGTCGTGGTGCGCCTTGACCCTGACAGCCTGACCAGCTCTGGCAGCACCTACAGCACGTGGGGTACGGCTCAGTCTAAGGGTAGACCTTGCCTTCCTTGTGAGTCTTTCGCTAGCTCTCTCAGTTCCCAATGGCAACAGGCAGGAAATAAAGGAGAGACTCTCTGAGGGGACCACAACCCAAGTTTATTTGGGAGGAGTCTGCCCCAAAGAGCTGGGAACAGTCCCGTGTAGTAACCTTTAAAGGGGGGAGGAGTGAGGGGTAGGGTCTGGAAGGGAACCAATGAGGGATAACATGGGTATGGCTCAGGGATGACAGACATCACAGGAATCCACTCTCAACAGGGAGGAGGGGGGGTCCCCCAAGATCCTGACCAATCCCATGGTGCCTTCCCTGGAACTTTCCAGGCGTGGAGAGAGGCCTTATGGTAATGGACAGGTCCTGGCGGCAGGGACACAAATGATAGGCAGGAGAGTCTGAGGGGAAAGTGGGTGTAAACAACTTGGACAGGCAGGAGAAACCAACTAAAGGGCAGGGAAACATACAGGGGTGTCCTGGGTAAACCATCAGGGAAATAACCAGGTTACACAGAAACTTAAGAGTACAAAATTATACATAACTTGAACTTAAAACTTGCACCGCCACATCTCCCCCTTTTATTTTTATTAAAATGAGGTGAATTGCTGTTGCGGCTTGCGGTATTCAGAGCTGGGGTATAGCTCAAAAAAGCAGTCCTGATTGGTAGGCCATTCCTCAAATGGAAAGGCAGCTTCTTCTTCATCTTGCAGTGAAATGTCCTCTGGGTCTCTTTCTTCTGCAGGTGGAGCACTAGGGACAGTGACCCTGTTCACCTCCAGAGGAGTAGTGGTGCTTGAAATTAATTTCACTAGCATACGTTTAAGTATGCTAAAACCAATGCTTAAAATGATAAGTAAAACCAAAATAAGTAGACAAGCTTTCAAAAGGTATCCCACCCAATCAATACTGAAGGTATTCCCGAGAACAACTGCAGGACCTCCACATCAGAGATGGACTGCACACGTCAGGGTGCCTTCCATCCTCCTCTTATACAGCCCATACAATTCATATATGAACCTAGAGACAGCTCCTATTTCTGTGGGCAGCTCTACTGCCTTCAGAAGAAGCTCTCAACTCCCAGTATGCCCTCAAGAGATCCCTGAGAAAGAGCTGAACTTTTCAAGCCTGGTCTAAGTAAAGTCCTGCCCTTCAGAGTAGCAACTTTCTTGCGTGCCAGCATCGGAATTTTGACACAGAATTAGAAAAGTCCAGGAAATGAGACTCCTACAGCACTCTTTTTTTAGATATCTTTTAAGCAAACTTGCACTCTGAATAAATATTAAAATTTTATAACTAAAAAATCCATTAAATGGAGCACTGTAAAAAGATCATTATTTTAACTGACTTCCAGAAAATTACTGAGATGTTTTATAGTTTTGAAAGACCTGACATTATTATATTTTTTTCCCTCCTTTAAGAAATTGACTATATTGGTTTATAGAAAAGATGTTCATTGATAAATCTAGTTTTCTATTTTCCATTAAAATAGGCCTTAACTTTGCCACATTGAATATTTTTGGGTTACATAGGGTTTAGCAAATTAACCATTGATACAGAAAATATGCCCCTTTCTGATACATTGTTTCCCATGAGTTTCCTGTAATATCAGTCCACTTGTTACAAAACACACACACATCCCCACCTTGTTATCCTCCATCCAGAGAGCTGTGTTTTATGACTTTGTACTCCTTTTTTCCCCCTCTTGTCATAAAGCGCCATATACTATTTTATCTCTAAAAATGTTATCTTGCAATTAGTATTGACAAGACAGCCACAGAATAGAGATTATAGGCAAAAATTAACAGGTGATTATCCAGCCTGAAAAGTCCAGTTTGCTAGAGGACTGAGGACAGGACAATTTTTACCCAAACCCAAAGAAAGAGATTTGCCACCATTACTCCCAAACAATTGCTAATGGCATATTTAGGAAGAGTTAAAAGAGAAGATATTTGGAGAAAGAACTATTTATATGCATCCTACCCGTAATAAATCTGACACTGGTGGTAAACACAGACCTTCTAGTAAGCTGCACACTGTCCTGTGCACCAGGTCTGAGAGCAGCTGAGCCTCTGGAGGCCAGCAGAGTCTGTGCACGCTGGGGAAAAACCTCCATGAAATCCTGCCTGGCTCCACCAACATCTGAATCAGCCCACAAATTTTAAAAACACAAGAAGATGGATGTAAAAATAAGAAGTTGTGGGGTTTTTTTACATACCCATGGATATATGATAAAACTACACCATGGCAATGTGACTGACTGACTGAGTGGGTACCGAGCTGGAAAGGGACGATACTTGAGAGCTGGAGCTGGGCAGGACCAGCAGGACCCAAAGGGGAACACAGCAGCCACTTCTGACCTCTGTGCTGTCTGTGCACTATAGAACAACAAATTGCATGGGTACCAAGTGAAATCCCCTAAACAATGCAATCCTTTGAAAGAATGCCACCTTTGTGCTGTCAGCACACCACGGCCAAGGGCAATCTCACCAGCTGCACAGACAGGCTGCGAGTCAGGCAACTCAACCCTCTCCACGGCTCCCGAACAGCAAGAGGAAATTCCATTTAGCTGATGAAACAAGAGCATTGTTTCACCTGCTAAATGAAACAGTTTCATGTTTGGAATCGGCTTGGATTCCCAGGACAACACACATCTCTCCCTGTCACTGCTCAAAGGTGGAGGCCGGGCTGCTCCACAGCTCAGCCACCTCGAAGGTGGGCAGCTAAGATGCTGGGAAGCACCAAACCACAGAGCTGCTTGCGAGGTGCCAGGTCCTTTAAATTCCCCAATGAAAATCTCCAGTGGTGGAAGAGTTTCAGGATTTCAGAATATGTGAAGATGAAAAATCCTAAAGTAGTAAAAAAGAGAAATTAATAGAAGCCAACGGCAAATGAGGTGGGAAAAGGGGGTGCAAAAGATCACTGATTCTATGAATAATTGAAATGTCATGATTAATAAGTGTGAGCCTGAACTTAAACTACATAATGGATTCATTATCTACTGAAACACCAAATGTACTGTAACTATAATATTCTCCCCTAGGACAGGACTCAGAATGCCGGTCGCCATTTTGTTCCCAAAAATCTTCCACTATAGTCATCTATATATAACTGCAAACCTTTTTCAGTTGTAGAAGCAAAGTGTGTAGGTAAAGGTTTATAGATCCTGAGCTATGAATGCCCTCCCTTACTTGTCACAGAGTAATAAAATGGTTGAGGAGAGCCAAATGAACATTTTAAGCTATAATTACTTTCTGATTGTGAGATCACTGAATGTATCACTTCTTATTACAGATTAACATCTTAATTATACTGTGTGGGCAAATGAATCAGCACTTTAAGACTGATGGGTTGGGTTCATGTTAAAAAATGTATTTGACTTTTTTCCCTTTTCACGTCAAGTCAGAAATTATTTCATAACTCTCAGCTAATAAATAATTGTGTGAAGCTTAGCAGATATAATAATAGATTGATGACAGAAAAATATTACCAATCATCTCTTAACTTTCCTACGATGCTTTGCTTTGGAAGTCTTCTGTGGTAACACATTTCTTGGAATGAAATTTGGTAACTTGCTGGAAATTAAAGAAACAGCTGTTGTGGATGCTGTTAAACCTCGGGTTTTTTGAGCCTTAGCGAAGATTGAATCACCTGCTTTTTAGAAGGTATTCAGTACTGCCTATTTTTCCTTGTTACCTCCTGCATCCTCTTCATCTGACACAGACTACAGACTGCTCCTGTCTCTTCCCTGAGCAATATACCCTGATGGGAAACATAAACAGCATTTTGTATGTGTGCCTATGCCATCTGAAAAAGAAAAGAAAATATTACGCACACTTACAGTGCATATGTAGTAGCAACATAAAGCAAGTTAAAAATTAAAGGTACAAGATGTAAGATGCATCATAATCTTTAACATAATTTATCACTATATTTGGAAGAAATTGTCTTGACAACCTATAGAAGAAATGAACAAAGGCTCAAGATAAGCCAGTTACTGCTCAGCAAACACATCTGCAAAGAGATTTTTTTACCACTATATAAGAACATGAAGAACCACGTTACAGATGCTAAAGGAAAATGTTCCAACACACACAGATGACTACTTGTGAAGAGTTTTCCAAAGCCTTAGAATTTTTTTTTAGATTATTACTGTGCATTAGGGTAAAAACATTTTTTTTAAGAGTTTGGGGTTATATTCTACCAAGTCTCAGTCACATTTTCTGAAAAAACATCAACAACCATTTTATTTGGCAAGAAAATCCTTTCCAGTTGCAGCTGAGTCAATCCTCCACATGATCTATAGTAGAAAAAAAAATATACTCTGAAAGCTTAAAATAACCTGAAGTGGAAATACTTCATCTTCCTCGGGTAAAGAGATCCAGACTAAAGTCTTTTCTAAAGTCTGGTTATGAAGAGAGTATCTAGGAGCCTTTTATGAATAAGCAATGCCCTAGGTTTTCAAGAAATCTGATATAACCCAAAGGAAAATGTTTTCACCCTAAGACATCAATTTCACAATATTTGCCAATTTATTTTTCTCCCACATAATAAAATAACATGATCAAAGTGAAACAGACAAGTGCCCAGTTGGAGCCATACTCTTTCCAGTAGCTAATGATGGATGCTCCTTCAACTTAATTAGGCAGAATCTATCAGATCAGAGAAAATCTCATCTTGATCTCAAGATAATTACACTGATTACATCAATGACTACCAGCATAATCAGTGGCAAGTCTTGCAATTTAATCTTGATAACTGCATCTGGTGACTGCAGATGGTGTCCTTGCCCAGTTGAAAATCTCATTCTATTTTTGCAAAGTGCAAATATAACCCCTGGTAACAAAACTGTGTTATTAGAAACTGATAGGCCTTTAAGGAACCACCTTGCAAAGATAAGCAAGATTCAGACCACTCAGAGACCTTTCTTCCACTTTTAAGGGTGTTTATTTGGTTCTGTGTACTGTGATCTGTAGGCTCATTTGAGGTTCATCCAAATGCTCCTGCAACTTAGAAGGAGACAGAAGTTGTCACTAGGCTGGGGAGGCTGTGCTGATAATGAAGTCAGCAAGGCAGAAATAAGCGTGCAAACCTGACGGAACCGTTCAACAAGGAACACGCTGGGGGCTCTGCAAAGCCGCCATCAGCTGCCCAAAGCAGCAGCAAGACAGCTGCTGGCAGCAGGCACCTGGGCACCAGGGAACCCCCCAAGAGAGGTGCTGCCGACTCCAAAGCTGGACGGGGAGAAGGAGAACAAAGCAGAGAATGGCTGAAAGCTGCTTTTCCCAGCTGAGCTTCTGTCACAGAGCAGGTTCCCAGGAACTACAATGGGTCGCCACGGATGAAACCATTTCTTGGGTTAGAAAGCTCAACAGGAAATACAGATGTGAGCAGAGGAAGTGCCACAGTGACAGTTCAGCACCCACTTTCACAAACTCTTGCTTTTACTGGGTCTAGATTACCCTGTTGCATTAAAACCCAGGAAGTCAAGGCTGTTTCTCTCCCCGCACAACTTCCCAGTGACACAAACACAGAGCAATAATTCATAGCACAAATAATTTGCAAGGAAATAAGCCAGCAGAAGCTATTACTAAAATGAAGCAACCTGAATAACAGTAATACACAAGATGAGACTAGAAAGAAAAATAACATACTTTCAGAGCAATTACTCTGAAAAAAATCTTAAAGGGGAGAAAAAACCCATAAGATAAATTAGCAAAGGGGGACAGCAGTTAAAATATAGTACCTCAGCAGTTATTAATTCAGCTCCTTGTGCTTTGAAATATGCTACCTGTACAGTAGCAGGACCTTAAAGAAGCATGCAGAAGTAGAGTAACTGATTTAGAAAGATGCAAGAAAAATAAAATGTGTACCAGCATACAAAAGAAACCAATCAAGTTTGAAAGTTCCAATTAAAAGCTCTAAACCTAAAAGTGAATGCTCAACACCACAAAACCACAAGCTTCTCCTAATGAAATTAAAATTGTGACTTATCAATGCAAAAGAGACAGCAAGTATGGAATAATTATGAGATCAATAAGCAATTAAGCAACTTTAAAAGACATTCAAGTGACCTTCCACAATCAAGTGACATACTGAGTTAGCTACAAGCCATTTGGGCTTGCCAAGGAAACTGGCTGATCATTGATGCTGGTTTTGCTGTGCCAATGGTTATTACACCTCCACACTGCCACTTGCATAGCTGAGAGAGCCAAGAGCACATCTACAACACCACACACGCACACAATGCACCTCCCATTTCTGCACCAAAGGTGTCAAGCAAAGGTATCATAACCTACCATATCAAACCACCCACCACAAAAAACCACATCCCCACTCCTAATATTTTAATCCATTAGCAGCTTCAAATAACTGTAATTTCTTTTTCATTAGCTTGCCAGAGAAACTTTCCTCTTTTTTTTTTTTTTTTCCTGTCCTAATAATAGATTTTCCTTCCATATTTAGGTATCATTATAACTCTAAAAGCTCCACATGTGGTATTCTGGAATAGTCAGACACAAGGATTTTGTACTTCCAGGAAAGCAAGATTAAGATTCCCATCAGGACCCACTTTAGCTTTGCTGGCTGCTACTGCCAGCAGAAACTGAGGAGAAAAACCAGCCCAGGTACAACTTCTGAAGCCCTGCTTCAGGTGAGGATCTCCCAAGCAAGGAAAATCTAGCAGTGTAAAGCTTCAACACCATCTTGTGTTGCACCACTTCCCTAATTAAGAATTTAAGGCCAGATGGAGCCATTAGATCATCTAATCTGACCCCCTGCCTACCACATGACGTGTCATTTTACCAGTAAACCTCATATGAGCCCAAAAATTTAGGTCAGACCGAAGCATGTCTGAACTGAGAAGACTTCTGTGTGCCCAGAGCAACACCTTTTGTGCTCACTCTTCTTCAGCATCCTGGATCAACATCCACTGTAAGAGTCAAACTACTCTAGCAGTCATATCTGCTCCACCAGGATCCAGACACCAAGCAAAAGCATCTGTTTTCAAAAGAAAGCCTACATTGAAAGATAATGTTCTACTGTTCACCATCAACAGCTGCATGTTACCACTTTCTCCAAATGAAAGTTACACAAACTGGCTGTTTTTTAATCTGCTGGTGAGTTACATCAGGCCCTCAGCTGCATTAAAGGACTTTTCAAATTATATGTGTTGCATCTAAGCAACAATCAGCATATTTTCATTTTGAAATAAGTGCTCTGGGGCATCCCCAAGGCCTCCCAGGAAATCAGGTAAATAATTGATTTAATTTTTTTTAACCATGTAGTACTTTCCCAAAGTATCAAGTTTCTCTTCCGAGGACATATGAGGAGAGCAAGTCATTATTACAGCTTGAGGTTGCAAGCCCAAATCCTTTAGGCACTCTCTGACCCTTACTCAGCAAAAATCTTCAGCCTGTTTGCAGTTCATCAGCTTGATGAGAGCAAGCGAGCCTCCAATATTCAAGGCGCTGAAATAAGAGTTATCACCAACTGCTAAATAAAAGAAACAGCTCTAAAGGAAAAAAAAAATCTTCTTTTCTCAGTGGAAATAAACACCAGCCGTTATCAAACATGGAATCTAGTTGTGCAAAAAAGCCAAAACCAAGGCACAGCCGCTCGATACTGAGTGTGCAGAGATTTTTCAGTCAGTCACTTTTCCCAAAGAGAAAATGAAAGGAAGGAAGAGCCAAAAGGAAGTGTTGCAATGGCTACCTCCAAGAAGAGAACAAACCCTTGAGGTCACATTTTTACTAAGGGAAAAGAGGTCTTTATCAGCAGCGCTAGAGCACAACAGGAACAGACTGAAACTTGGTTCAATAAAACCCTTATTTTAAGGACAAGAACATATCAGTTCTTTGTGTGTCCCCTCTGAGGTTATACAGCCAAGTTGACTTTGGCAGACCCAGCTGATACTAGAAGCAGGAGACGTGAAGGAAAAAAAAATCTTGATTAGCTGGGCAATGATCCAATAAGCAAGACACTCGAGGCCGCAAGTTCACAGCTGAAGAAGCTCAGGTAGAAATAATTTATAGCAAATTAAGTTAGGTCATGATAATGAAATTTAAAGACATGTGGGACACGATTTATTTTACTAAGGCTTGTTGAAAAGTGAAACCTAAGCAGAGCTAACAGGAAGGCTAATTTAACTATGGTTACAGTTGGTACTGGCACTGAGATAACTTGACATAGTTGGAATGGGAAAGAGAATAAAGAATAGATTAAAAAAAAATTAACACCATTTTTCCACATTGCAGGAGAAAGCAGGGCAAATCTGATCCTGTGAATCATGGCTGCTTGTTTCTCAATTTTAAAACATCCTGGCACACAGCCCTCAGTGGCAAGTGCAGTGAAAACAGCTGATTGCAAGGGTTGGGAAAGGATGGATAACAACATCTGCACTGCAAAGCCCCCGCCATCAAGGAGCAGGAGGGAGGATGGAAAAACTTAATGGGAAAAGGTATCATAAGAGGTGCAGTCCCCTTGCAGGTCACTGGAAAGCAGCAGCAATGGCAGGAGGGATGCTGTCATCACTGAGGGCTCTGCAAGTTACCTCGACAGGTTATCTGCGGCAGCCTGGGCTTTGGCTTCACTCGGCAACAGATGAGGTGCCACTGTGTCCTCAGCTGTCCCTCCTGCCACCCACGTCTCCCAAGCTGTGAAAAACGCCAGGTGAAGGGGAAAAAAGAGTCACTATAATGGATGAATGCAGCCGTTTGCAGGAGCGGGGAGGGAGAGAGTGATGAAAAAGTGTTAATATTGAAGTAATAAAGCTTGTGGCCATTTTTCAGTCTGAAATGCACAACACCATAAAACAATGCTTAAAGGCACTCACTTCTGTTCCAAACCACCTGCACGCTAAGGCACCCTGCTATTAGCACATAAGTTGTTTACTACCAGTCTTATTTCAGTCAGACTCCAGGAGAGCCATAAAGCTGAATTTTTTCACTCACTACAGAAGTCCGAGTGGCCTCAGGTTTTCCTTGGCCTGCCAAGCCCCAGTGTGTCACCTGCGATCCCTGCCTAGTCACTAACCCACTCATTTCTAGTAAAATGTATAAAAGTCAAAGCAAAGCAAAGGGAATCTGTGCCTGGCACATGGCACACATACACCCTCCTTCTTGCCTGCTTCTCCTCGAGTTCCTGAAGCAACAGCTACTCTCATTGAGGTGTGTTGAGCATAACTACAATGGTGGCTTTATCTGCCAGTGAGTGTCCCTTGTGCCACACTTTCCCAAAATGGTCTGGGGAATGGTTGGTAAAATGAGACTTCTATTTCCTCTCCTCAAATAATTCCTTTAAAAAAAAAAAAGTAATGGAGAAGTAATCAAATATAATGGCAAAGCAAATAAATAATGGATATTCTTTTGATATTATGACATTTTTATCTGTTTATTTGTCACTTGCCTCTTTTTTGTTTGTTTCTTTGGTTTGCTCTTTTGTTTGGCCCAAATAAAAGCATGTGAATTCAAAGCAATTCACCCACTTTCTTCCCTCTGTCAGAAGCAAACATTACAATTCAGGGACTCTTTATAGAGATGGCCCAGCTACAAAGAAAAGTTTTTGTGTCTCTGAGAGGACTACTAATTCAAGGACAAAAAGACAGGCTAGAACAGTGGTACCTACAGGAAAGTTTAAGGCTGACAAATGAGTCTGTGGAATTGCAGGAAGAGCAAAGAAGAAAGAGAATCAGAAGTGACTCTCAGGCCTGTGCACCCACCATGAAGGGAGGAAGCCAAATGTGGGAGTTTCACATGAGAGACCACATTGGCTCGAAAGCCGATGGGTGAGCTCCTTACAACCTGGAGCCCAGTGAAACTGCCAAACCTTAACAAGTTCTATACATGATACCATCTTTCTGGGAGCTACATGACAAACCATGAACAGCCCAGCAGCAGCAGCAGCATTCTACTGACTAACATGATAGAGAGAGATGCACTGGTATGGTGGAAAAGTCATAGTTTCCCTCACATTTACACATCTTCACAATGAGAGTCAATAGTGAAAAGCACCCTGTTAACTGTCCTCCTTTTTTCAAAGGCACATTTGTCTCTCATGCATTCAATTCCCACATGTGAAAACAAGTCAAGAGTCCAGGACATACAAAGAAGTCCAAATGGCCTAAACAACACTGTTACAGAGTCCCAGGCCATATACTATATTCTACAAAGAACACCACAACAAAGAGTAAACCAAACTGTATCACCTGAGAGCAGCATTTTCAAATCTTTGTCCTCATGCTTCCCATCATGAGAAACATCTTACTCATTCTCCTTTCCTTAGTTGCCATAGATGCAGTGCCACAGTGCTGCTGCAACATGCAGCCATCTTCATAAGCTGGTTCAGATCTGAGCACTCCTGCACTCCTCACTGCTTCCCCTCTTGCTTTCAGAATGGCAAAGGTATCCTCCAGTTCCATCCTGCCCTTCCTCACTGGACAGTGAGGATAACAGACAACAAGCTCAACAAAACAGATTAAGCTTCTGTAATGAAGTGGTGCCATACACCTTCACGCGTTCTGGTCCAAGGACAGTTTGCATGCACCCCAAAAGGATGCTTTCTGAAAATGACAAATCTTCCATCTCTTCCAAGCTGCAAGGAGAGCCCATCCTTGCAATCCTGTATTTAAAACCTCTGCTAGCCTGAGGAGCAGCCCAGTGTTAAACCTCAGTCAACACAGTGCTGTCAACCCATTTTCAAGCCAATCCATGGCAGGTGAGCAGCAGTAGGGTGTTCACACTGGCAACAGCCATATGTCACTGCACCACCAGGGCTCTCATGGCATTCTGAGCTCAAAAGTGTCCCCAGAACATGAAAGTGAGACACCCACAGCTATGGCAGCAGCGTGTGCTACCACATGGCTGCACCACGGCAAGCAAGGAGATTGCAGGCTGGCAAGCTACATACTACTTTTGCTCAATAAAATAGGACATCACTTGAAGATAATGAAGAGGAAAAAATAATATTTCTTCCTATATAGTGGCTTTCTTTCAGTTAAGTAGTTTCTCATTTCCACTGCATTTTTCATAGCATTTTTATCAATACTGCTACTAAAATTTTAAGGTATATTTTAGTGTTATTGGAATATATATATTTTATTTATTAAATGTGAATTTTGAAACACTTGGAAAAATTTAAAACATGTATAAAACATTATACAATATGAAAAATTTCAATCAAAATACAAAATTTAAACCATGTTGGCATTTTTCTGTCTTTCTAAAAATACAGCAGTACTTTTTTTTAGCAGTTCCTCCTCCTGGAGCTTTCAGCCAGCTCTCTTCAAAACAAAGAAAAGGTGCTTCTTTGGTGCACTAAAGGTTGCAGCTCTTTATGAACAGGTGAACAAGGTGGCCCCACTGAATGCTGCTTGGCTGGGCTCACATTCAAGAACGTAGCAATGATCTGAGGCAGAAGCTCAGATGGTTGTGGTGAGATCATGCAGTGTGTTTTCAGACAGGACACCTGATGTGGGCTATGTTATGATGGTCTGCCATGAACATCATAACATTGCAATTCTGACTTCACAAGACAGGATGACAACAGCAGATATGCTGAGGAAAATAACCTTTTTTGTGTAACAGTACCAGCAGAAAGCAGTCCAGAAGTTGGTACAGCTACTCTTGGGAATAATTACTGCAACACTTGCAGCCTCTCACTAGTTTTGAAGCAGTGCCACAGTTCCCATGCACAGCCATTCTTACTTCCATGCAGGATGAGGAGGAACCCTGCCAGACCTCCACGTGCTGCTAGGCTGAGTCCCAAGTGCTGTGCAACCCTCCGAGAGTCACTGGCTCTTCCTGGAACCTAAGAAAGGGAAAGGCTTTTAAAAAGTTATGATGAACTTAAATCTTGCGGAGCCGTGCTGGAAAGGTAAATGAACACTGCTGAGGATGGCTCCTCAGCTCTCACTCCATTCAGTGTGGATGTCCAGTGTCTCTTTGGAGGGCAGGGCTGACTAACCCATGCTCCCAGTCAGCGGCACATGCTCAGCACAGAAGGGATGATCTGTGCTTTGCACCCGTTAGCCCAGACTGCTGCCAGACTTGGAGCTCGCACAAACTGAGGAGCCAGAATCCTGCCTCAGGCTGATGGCTCCACCCAAGCAGCAGCAGCTTCTAGTCCTGCTGAGCTCAGGAGCTGTCAGGTTCCTGCTGAGCTGGAAATAAAAGCTTCACTTTTTTTTCCCTCCTTCTTTCTCCCCACTTGACAACTGCACATAAACACTTGTAGACTGGGACTGTTACACCCCTGCAAGCTTAAAACAACCTTGCTCAGGCACGGACGACAGCTCTCGGTGGCAACATGAATGTGACTGCAGACTAATCCACCTTGTTGTTCTGACACATGAAAACCATCTTTGAAATCTCTGCACGGTCTGTAGTCACTCCTGTTACACATCTCTGCACAGTCAGCACTCAGCCAAGCCAACACAGGAAAGAAGTATACAGAAAAACCTTGTACCTTTTTGGTAGATTCATATTGTTTCATGCAGAATTCTTCTTTTTAGTGTAATCATGGAAAGGCATTAATAGCTTAATTTAAATACAGGTCTAGCAATAGACTCTAAGTTTTTTAAATACACACACTCTGCACAGAACTGGTTTGTGTCTAAAGCACATTAAGTGAATCTCTAATATCTGGAAAGACAGACTACCAGGAAAAAGGCCATCAGTTTAAGAGGTACTTCTTCCTTCAATATTCTATATTCAGAAACCCCAGGCCCCTGCAACCAGTGAGAAAATCTGGAGCCATAAAGGCTTGTCAGCAGAGGAGGATCCAGGTAAGGGATATTTAACCACACTGGACATACACAAGCCCACAGGTCCAGAGGGGATGCATCCATGACTGCCGAGGAGCTGACTGAAGTTTACAGAAGGCTACTCTAAACTATCTTTCAAAGATCATAGAAATCAGAGGAAATTATTGAGGAAGTGCATGAAAGCCAGCCCTATTTTCAAGAAAGAGAATTCCCCAAACTATAGGTAGGTCAGTTTCACCTCCAACCCCGGGGAGGTGATCAGCAAATCAATCTGGGAACAATTCCCTTAACATATGGAGTAAAATTAAATGACTGGGAGTAGTCAGCATAGATTTATGAAGGCAAAAATCACATCTGACCAGCCTGATAGTTTTCTGCAATGAGATGCCTGCTGGGATGAGAGAGAAGTGGATGTTATTTATCTTGACTGCAGCAGAGCTTTTGATGCTGTCTCCCGTAACATCCTCATTGACATACTGATGAAGTACAGACTAAATAAATAAATGGTGAGGTGGAGAGAACACTGGCTGAACTGCTTGGCTCAAAACGCTGTGCACAGCAGCACAAAGTCCAGCTAGAGGCCCATCACTAGTGGAGTACTCCAGGGTTCAGTACTGGGACCAACACCATTTAACATTTTCACAATAACCTGGATGGTGGGAGAGACTCTCCAGCAAGTTGGCTGATAATAGAAAACTGGCAGGAGCAGTTGATGCACCAGGTGGGTGTGCTGCCATCCAGAAGGACCTGGACTGGCTGGAGAATATGCTGGCAGGAACCTCATGAAGCTCAAAAAGGTGAATTCCAAGTTCTGCACCTGAGTATGGTTAACTCCATGCTGATCAACTGGAAATCAGGCTTGCAGAGAGCAATATCAGGATACTGACAGACCCAAAGGGTGTGCCCTCACAGAAAGGGTGGGTAACAGCATTATGGGCTGCATCAGAAAGAGCATCACCAGCAGGTTATAGGTGCTCCTCCCCCTCCACTCAGTCCTGCACAGAGCTGGGTTAGTCCTGGGCTTCCCGGTATATGCAAAACATGGACTGAAACAAGTCAGCAAAGGCCCCAAAGGTGATAAAAGAACTGAAAGATCTGATGTATGAGACGCTGAGATTCCAGAGACTGTTCAGCCTGGAGAAGGCTCAGGGCAGGTCTCATCAGTATGGATAAACAACTGATGGGAGACAATAATGAAGACAGACTCTTCCCAGTTGTGACCAGCAAAAGGACAGGAGGCAACAGGCACAAACTGAAACAGAGGGAATTCCATCTGAAAGTAAGAAAATAATTTCTTTTTCTTTTTTTCCCCTCTCCTTACTGTGAGGGTAGCCACACCTGGAACAGGTTACCGAGAGCAGTTGTGGCATCTCCATCCAAGCTTGGTGAACATAGCTCTGATGAACTATGAGCATGGCAGTGGACTAAGCAATCTCAAGAGATTCTTTCCAGCCTCACACATTCCATAATTACTTCCAATCAAGTTAAACAGAACAGCTGAAAAAGCTACAGTTCAAGAAGGAAATATTCAAAAGCAGCATAACTTAAGACAGAGGTAATTCTAAGCTTTGCAGCACAATGCTTAAATCCTATAGACGCACATTTCTATTTCCTCTGTGTTACACATGACTGTACAATCTGTGTTGTCTGTAAAAAAGAGATGCATTTCATGGGGTTCTTCACTTCCAACAGGGAGTTAGTTATAAACACATACCCCAAACCAGAATTTGGCTGTAGACGTTTTCTATCACTCAGATTTTATGAAATATCTTACCACTGAGTATAGTTTCCACTATGACTACAGTAAGCAAACATCCAATTACAGATGTTCTCCTTTAAAAATACTAATTAAAAGGAACATGGTGTAAAGTATTAATTGAAACGATGTTCCTTTCCACAAGAACAGTACTTCCTGAGAAATGGTTATATTAGCAAACTAACACTGAAGAGACACAATTACAGTGTTGCTCTGTGACTTTAAATCAAAATAGAATTCTTCTTTTTTAACTCACACCAATATCCAAAAGCAAAGGACCAAAACTGCAAATGTTTATTCATTTCTGTAACTGAAGTCAACAAATTGAATTACTGAATTGACAGCATGACAATATCCCCTATAAATATGCATAAACCTATCTGTAAGCCCTTGAAAGGAGAAGGTTTTTTTAATGACAACAAGTCACATACAGTCAATTTATTTAGGTAAATAAATTCCTAAGAACCTCATGGACCAATTAAGTGATTAACTGAATTCAATACATCAAACACCAACTTGGGTGCCTACTCACACACACTGCTCTTAAAAAAAACAAACAGAGAGAGAGAGAAAAGACGTTTGAGCCTTTTTTTAAAATACTTTTGGGCACCAAAATGACACTCAAGCTGGCAAGAAAACAAGGAGAAACTTTCATTCTGTTTTCTGTACACAAATTACAGTGTAATTGTAGCTAGAGAGCTAGAAAGTGTAGCTAGAAAGCTTCAAAACAAAACAAACCCACTGAGCAGGCTTTCTAAAATTCCAACTTTTGTTATTAATTTTAGATGTCAGTCAAATGGATTGTAATAGGAAATACATGTTTCCATCCTTCATTTACAACACTCTCCTAGAACATCTGAGGCCAATCCACAACCCCTCTACAGGGATATGACATCTGCCAAGAGAATAAAAACCAACTTTGCAAGAACAAGCCACCAAGGTTTTCCCTGAAGCCTCCTGCTAGGATTCGTGGCGGTAAAAGGAAAAAAGGCTTTTATTATGCTGATCCCCAGCTTGCCAAAGAAAGAGCCCCCGGGTCTGCTTGGTATCTGTCACTGCACTCATGGAGGGATTCTGTGTGGCTTTCTCTTGCTATCTTCCAGCAGAGCCAGCACAGCTGTTTTCATCTCCTGGTATCATTCAAACACTCTATCAGGCTATTTGCTTAACCCAGAAATCCCAGGGCTCCCCAGGAGTCCGAGCTCTGAAGGAAAGTTCAGGCACTGAAGACACTGCAGAAGCAAGGCACAACCACCTCTGCTCAATATTTCTACCACTCCAGATAATCTGGAGGTGAGAAGGGGAGCAACTCTGCTTGACCAGACTTTTTCCAAAGCCACAGAGGGAGTCATCCATGAGGATAACCTCTACACGTAAGCAAAGGACCTACATCATGGGATCATGCAGTTCCTGCCTTGGGGGAAAAAAACCAACAACTTCCACCTAAATTTTCAAGTTCACTGTAAAGGAAATACCTTTGAAATTTATAGTAGTGATAGCACTGATAGTAGACCAATTCCTTTCAAATGCCCTGAACAATTTGGTTTTACACTTCAAGATGGCAAGTTTAATTTCTACTTCTGTTTTACACTGAAGAGAAACTCCCTTAGGTAGTAAGCCTAAAAAAAAGGGAGCCCACCACACACTTGCCCACACTCCTTAATTTTGAGCACTGAAAACCACTGCTCACAGCTTTTCTCATGGTGGAAAAGGGCCATGCAGAGGAAAATTCAAATGCCCAGATAATTAATAAAAATAGTAATTAATATGCTATATTCAAGCATGGCTACATAAAGTAATCAAGACTGAGCAGTATGGCAAAGAGAAATAAAGTGTGGAAACATATTTTCCCCATAACACCAAACGGAAGTCACTTTCATTTGTGCAAATATTTTTATACATTGATGGAAGCCAAATATGTGGGGTAAACTGCTGCACTTTTTTTTTCTGTTTGCTTCATTAAAAATCACACAGGAAATCTGTATTCACATAACACTATTAAAAAAAAAATGCTCTTTGCTTTTTTGCAAGTTGTTTGTAATGAACATTTTAGCTCTCTCAAAAGGTGAAGAAAAAATCAGCCAACCTCTTCATGCATGTCCTATGAGGATACCCATCCTCAGTAAAAACAAACTTCACTAGCCTTAGTCAGCAAGCTGCAGTGGTATGTGGTAAAACTATGACACGCACCAAAAACCTAGAGACTTGTTAATTGGTAGCAAGATACCAATGAACAAGAATATGCCCACTAAAAACTACCCAAATTTCCCAAATGGCCTTTGAACAGCTTTCCTTTTTGAACAAGAACTTGATGCTTCACATTATATCTGTGCACATCATTTTCTCCTTCCTCCCTAAATTCTAAACATTTTTCTTACATTTACTTCTACTAAGATTCAGTAGTGACAGTTTCTTCTTTACACTCCTACATATATTTTGCACAAGCTGTTAAACGGAATTAGTCCACAATCCTCTTTCGTGTTTTCCCTGTGCTCTGAAGGAACCTAATACACAACAGACTTTAGAGAAATCCCGGTTTTGACCCTTACCACCTCGCTACTAACTTGTGCAAAGATGAGTTTGGCAGCCAGGCTGAAGAGAGATCTTGTGGACTGTGGGCATGCAGACCCTTCAAATGGCCACAAGAAACATTTACCAGGTGAAAACAGGTCCCAGGTGGCTGGCAGCAATGCAGTGTGAACACAGCATTTGGAAGACAAGTTGAACATGCCGAGTGTAAACTCTATGCTGCCTTTAGCTACCACGACATCCCTTACAAAGAGATAACCACAGAAACATTATCTGGTGTCATTTCATAGTTTGCACATACAATAACCCAGGTTTAGTTCTCAAGGATACCATCAGCAAGAAGGCTGGCTGAGACTTGTACCTAAATACAGAAGGAGATTATTTACTTACCTTGAACATAAAGGCACTCGCTCCTCAAACTTCATGACAAGTCTTTATTGCAAATTTCCCCTTATCATTCAAAATCAGCATGAATAAGTTAGAATCACCTAGAGAAGTGAAGCCTTGTGGTTCTCACAGACCTAGCAAAGCAGAAAGATTGATGTAAGCAAATTCCCCTCACCTCCCCAAAAAGGCAAAATTATGCCCTGATAATTCTTTCAGTTGCAGTTCACTAGTTATCTTTTAGTTGGAAACAAGAACAACCACTTTTGTGGTAACAATCACTAACCATAATGTTTGATTTTTAAAAAATAAAATAAAAATTTTATTTTATCTCCAGAAGAGATACTAGGAAGAAAACAAAGTGAAGCAGCAATGTAAAACTGTCAGATTCTGGGAGATGAAATAATTCAAATCTTAACATCCTTCCTTCACCATGTGGTAGGACCACATGGCAGTAGGAGCAAAATCATCATGTGCAGTATCCGAAGTCCGTGCCACAGAACAGAAAAAAAAAAAAAAAAGGTGGATAATAAAGAATAAACGTATTATGCAAGTGCTGATATGTTTAAATCTGGAGGCACACTACCACTTCCTGCAGAGCTTTCTGCACAGAATCCTTGGGGGAAATGGCTTAGTCCCCAGCAATGACGCAGTGTGAGAAGCCTATCTGGGACACACTTAATGCCGTCCTCCACACGGAGGGTGCACTTCCAGGAATAAAGAGTTAGTCACCATGTCTACCTCCACCACCCATCTCATCTTTTGCATATCCTGCTCTGCAGAGACAGGAATTCACACCTACAGGATGTTGCTAAGTCATGCAGGGACACAGCATGCAGGGAACTGCTCCTCTAAGGAAAACGCCTGCAAATACAATGGACAGTCCACTAACATTTCTTTTTTTACATGGATTCCCACAGATGGTTTTGCTACACCCCATTCCTGAATGGAAGCACCAATCTGCTTCTGCACACCTTCTCATGAAGGTTAGAAAGGGGCAGAGAGCATCTTCTTGCATGTACTGAGATTCAAGGGAGTCATGTGAAACTGATAAATTATTAAAATGGTTTAAAATCACAGAATCATTAAAGTTGGAAAAGACCTCTAAGATCATCAAGTCCAACCATTAACCTGGTCACGTCCATGTTCATCACTAAAGCATGTCCCCAAGTGTCACGTCCACATGCCTTGAACGCTGCCAGGGATGGTGATTCCACAACGTCCCTGGCAGCCTGTTCCAATGCCTGGAACACCAGTGAAGAACATTTTCCTAATATTCTGTCTAAACCTCCCCTGGTGCAATGAGGCCATCTTCTCTGGTCCTGTCACTGGGAGAAAACACGGAGTCCCTCAGGTATAGATTCATCTCCAAGTTATAGGAAACCCTATTTTTCCTTTTTTTTTTTCTTTTTTTTTCCCCGTAAAGTAAGTTTCTCTGTGGAATTGTGATTTATGCTGAATTCTGTAAACATTTCTTGATAGCTCACTCCCAAAGCTCATCTCAGAGAAGATCACATGCAGCAATCCCATGAAGCAAAGGAATGAGTCATCAGTCTGAAAGTTAAGCAACAGACAGAATCGTAGATTCAGACCAAGGTAAGCATAGTAATGAATGAAACACCAGTTCTAAATTACATCTCTGGAGAGAGCAGTCTAGAATGGCAACTCATAAACAGACAGACCTAACATGACATTAAAAGCATATATATGGTCACCAGTGGGATACTTAGGAGAAAGACTCCATGGAGTTCAAGGAAGGGGGAGAATCTCCCTGAAAAATGCTTGAAACAGCTGAAGAAATTCAATTACATCAGCATACACTTCTGTAACTAAGTTGGTCAAGTTTGTGTCTTATATTCTTACAGGGAGGCATAAAGACAGTGGACTAAGAAAATGTCATTTTTAAACAAAGTAATAATTTTAATTAATTTCCAGTGAACTCTCTTAGTTTTAATTCTACTAAAAGCAGTACAATTTCCACAAAGAAGGAAAAAAAGGCAATAGTGCAAATGCTCTCTCATTTTGAGTACAACTGGTTTCTTCTTTGACTAAACAAAGATAGCACTCTCAAAAAATGAGAGTACGTCTCGTGAACCACACTGACAAAAAAGGCTCAAAATCTGTTTATGTGGTTTTGCTGGTCTATATGCAAGTAATCTAGGTAATAAGTTTAGATTTCTACCAGAGCAACTGAGAGCAAAGTACGTCCCCAGAGATCTATAGCCTGATTAGTGATGGTAAGCTCAGATAGCACAGCCCCAGCTGCTCAGAAAAAGAGGTGGGCAGGTTCAGAGAAAGCTGCACATATTGGTTTCACTCCTATTAACAATTTACCCCTACTATCTCACTCACCCACTCCCTCTTCACCAAGCATGAAATGACAGTTGCTTAGATTTAAGCTGTTCAATATTCAGCTTACTGTCATCACAGATTACAAAATAAATTAACAAAATGCCACCATTCCACACAGCAATTCCCAAATATCATGCTAGTCCTATGAAGCTTCAGATGTTTTGCTCTCCTCCTGAACTCTTCTGCTCTGTCTCCACTTAACCAGCCACAGCACCCGCACTGAGTTGCAGCCACAGCTCCTTCTCCTTCCCTGCTCCAAGGCAGCGCCAAGGATCACTGTGGGCGCAGTACACATCAGGGGGATTTTCCCCCCAATCCTTCATCTGCACCTGTATCTCACCTGAGCACTGCATCCCATCCATTTCTCTTTAGTTACCGCAGGCTACAGAGATCATATCCAACATCTGTAGGGAACCTTATCCAAATCCAGTGCATGACTGCCTGAACTAGCTTAGCCCTCGATGAGAGAAGGAAAAGAGAGTGGGAAGAAGGAGAGCCTGGGAATAAGGCCTTCAGCTCAGCTCTTCAGGAGACTTCCCCACACAGTGACTCTGCTGGCTCAGGTGCACCATCCACAAGTTTAAACTGTGGTGTTCTCTTCCTGGTAACACTTCAGCCCAGCCATGGTGCAACATTCTCTGCACTGGCTGCGTCACCTGGGCAGGGTGAACATGCTCCAAGTGTCTGGATGAGAAGGGTGAGGACCTCATCAAGAAATGTAATACCAAAAAATGTATTAAGAGGATGAATACAAATAAAAATGCATTAAGAGGATGAATACATTTTCATTGAATACAATAAAAATGTATTCAGAGGTTGACCTGATTTGAGGTCCTGCCTCAAAACAAGGCAGTACCAATTAAGAACTTCCAACATATGCTAGCATGTCCCAAAGATGGAATACTACTAAATTTTTATAGATACACCCAAACACATGATTCAACAGCTTAACAGGAAGATAATTTTGAAGATTGTAAAGACTACATCCCTTCTCCAATCCAGACCTGCTTCTTCACTTAGCCTCCATCTCTATTTCATAGCTTCTAATTAGCTTATTTATCATTTTAAGTATTTACAGCTTGGGAGTTGAAAAACCAATGGGATAAGTGACAAGCAGAAGGAACAAAAATTGGCTATGCAGGATAACCACTCCAGGAGCTGGACCACCTAACCCACAGGCAGGATAGAAAGCAGCTTGGGAATGTCTCCTTCCTGCTCATGAAAACACAAGGAGCTGTGAGAGACTGACTTCCTACCAGACTGTGGCTGCATCACACCTACCATGCAGTGACTCAGAGCACCCCTGCCACACACACAGTTATGTTCTGTCAAGCCACCACTGACCACCTCTAGTGCACAGCACATGGCACACTTTAATTTAGCATTAGCAAAATACCAACAGCCCCTGGAGAGACTTGGATTTAATTGTACTTCAAAAATATGTTCACTGTACTAGAAGCAAAGTAGCATCAATGAATAATAATTACTAACTGTCAGCTCTTTGAACAATTTCATACCTATACTGAAAGTCTTGGAAAAGATGGCTCCTCTTTCCCAACAAGAATGCCAGAAACACTATTTTTCTGAAAAGGAAGACCACGTCAGATTGTGGATGTTAACTCTACATTTCCTTTCTAAACAGTCCAGATCCTGAAAGCAGAAGAAAAAAGAATACAGCGTGTAAAACTGCAGCTCAAATGTTTTCAGCAGCCCAGCAAAATGCTCTTGCACACATTCTTGTGAGTGAACAAACAGATCTGCTGTGGAGCACAGCATGCATTTCATGGCAATAGTACAGATTTATGTTTCTGCTTCCTGGGAAGTCACTGCTATGTAACAGAATATGACTGGCTTCACAGGTCAAGGTAAAATTTACTGTGCTGAAACAGACTGAAAATGGAAAACAGGTGTAGCAACCGAAACACACAGAGCCATCAGAAGGGGCTGAGGAGCAGGATACATCAACACCAATTTAAACAATTTAAATGGCACAGGCAATGCTTTTCTTCTCCACCTGACAACTTCATTTTTTGCTTTACATTTTCCTCGCTTTTCAGCCCTTTGGAAACCTCCCTCACAAGGAAGAAGATGTCACATTTCCCCTGGAACAAAACTGGCTTATGACACATTGTATAATTCCAAAAATACATCATGCATTAATTTGACATACTCCTGTCATCAAGACCTTAATTTCTAATATCTTCTTTTCCAGATACCATTAGAAAATTCCTCTGCCTCAGCTACCTAACTTGTAACACTTTGGGAGGCAAAGTGTCTTCCTGCTCATCCCAAGGTCCTTCACCTGGAAGATTCACAAACCTCTGGGGAAGGTCTGTTTGAATCTCTTCTTGAACATACCATGTTCTCACCCTAGTGAGCAACTGCTAGTGAGCTGCTTTTCTCAGCCAGCACTTTGTATTTTAATTCCTATATTTCCTTCACTAATTTCTCCCCCACTCTGCTTCTGTGCATTAATTTCCCCCCCTACTTTTTTGTTCCTGCTAACTCTTTCCTTTCACTTTGTTTTGCTCTCCAGACCTGTGTGTCCCTCTTTACCACCAGACTATCATGTGTGCTACAAGTCATCTTGAATTCTGCAAAGGAGTACAGTCATGATTTCTGTGCAATACCCTACAAGCCTAGGAGTGCTGTCTGGCAACTGTTCAAACTGTTCAGGTAGAACTTTAAAATTTAAGTGGGACATTTTCTGTAAAATAGATGTGCTTCTGCTACATAAACTTTATGCCCTCCTACCTTCTCTAGAATTACAGCTACTTCATTCTTGATTGTAAAAAGGCAACAACAGAGAGAGACAGGATATACAGACATGCTGAAATGCTTTATAATGTCTCCTGGTGGACAATTAACTGTAGTCTGTGAGTCAGAAAACTGTAAGAGATCCACCTGTTCACAACTTTGTGACTTTTCTGGTTACACCAGCCCAGATAAGTTGCCGTTCCATCTTCACAATAGACCTCACGTGGTTAAATACTACATATCTGTTGCAGATAGCAAAATAATTATATGCATACACAAATCAGATGACATAGTGCTATGTATTGTTCACAGAATGTTTGAAAGTCCCATTCCCTGTTTTCAGAATTTGATGGTAACCAACCTAAGTGGGCTCCAAAAACCAGACACCCACCTCAAATTGTAAACTGATATTGCTGACATCAAACTTGTCTCTCTAAATCAGCCCTAAATTAAAATATTTAAAGGATACTTCACAGAGATAATAAATACTAGTAACTATTTTTCACACCCTTCAATACACACTCATTTACACTTGTGAAAGACAATTACAAAACCTTACTCTGACTTTACACATCACCAAACCAAAACAGTAAATGCGATGTACCAGTATACTCCCCTTGCTCTCTGACTGCAGAGAGTGTGGGAAAAATGCAAATCAATATTCATAATTTAAAGATTTCCTTTCTGTGTCCTATCCCACTGTTTTCTGTTTAATTGCTTTGTGGTCTCACCATCAAAAATGAGATTACCATTTACTGTCACAAAGTTGTTCTGGACATAAAGGAAAAGCAAAGTTCTTATTTTTGAACCAAATTCCTTAGATGGGAGCATTGCCCAAGACAAAGCAGCCTGGCTGGGCTGTGTAAGAGGGTAGGAGGCAGGGGATAATGATCTTAGTATTTTTGGACACAAGTTCAGGAAAGAAAAAGCAAAGACAGATGCTGCTAGCTGCAGAGGACACCTGAGAAGTCACTCCACAGCACTCCACACATGAGCCAAGGCTGATCTTACTTTTCCTTCCCACATACCTGGGCAAGCAGCCCAACTAAATGCACACAGCACTAGCAAGGAGACTCTGCTCTGAATGTGCTCTTTTTACCACATACATCAGTCATTTTGTCCAAAAACACCCATCAATTCTGCCCAGAACTAAAAAAAACCACCCCAAACAGAGCCAAAGCACCCCTGCCAAGTTGGAGAAAATGACCCTGACTTGTGGAGCAGCTGTGGAAGAAGCAGAGGGGGAAGAGTGGAAGATATGCCTCCTTCTGTTCAAACATACTCTTAGTCATGTATTTGTCAGTAACTATTGTTTTTCTGCCAAGTTTGAATAATTCTTTGTACAACAAGGTATGTTTAGCACATCAGCTTTTAAAAATATCTTTTTAAAAAAGAAACTATTTCTGCAGCTCTGAAATCTAAAAACCTTCAGATTACAGATTCTACCCTGGCCTACTTCATTACACACCTCGTGTGCAGACTTATTACAGGAAAACGTTACCTAATTAAATTTATTATGCTTTGTGGGGCTGTTTTGTTAACTTACGTAATTAAAAACTTCTCAATTTATGTAATTTATCATGGCATGACCATTGTTAATGAAGCTCACAAAAGATACTGTTGGATAAATTCATGCAAAGGAGATGAAGCAGAGCAGAATGAAGGATTATGTTCTCAGACTTGCGAAGCAAAGAAGCCTGAAATAAATGGAAGTTGTGAGTGTTTGGAGCAGACAGTGCATTTATTGTAATTATTTCAGGCTGCATGCTGATTGGAAAAGATTAACATAAATAGGAGCTGCTATTGCAGATGTTTCTATTCTTGCTAGGAAATCCCTTGAATATAGGAAGCACAGAATAAAAATGTGAAGATGCTGTACTACAGAATTGCAACTTTTTTCCTATTCTTTTTTCTGTTCTGGACATACTAGAAGAAATATAAATAAAGCTGTTAATCCCTCAGGACTAGAAGGAAAAGCATCACTTTTCTCTGCTAATATGATAAAACATCCAGATGCCACCTGACTACCCAGCACTGAATGCTTTGTACACTCCCTCCTTCCTTCCAGAAGTGCCCTTAAACTGCATGGCACCCAGGTCACCTCCAGAGGTTACATGACCTGTAGCTACAACCAGAGTAGTGAAACAAAATCCACAGTGATTCACAACATTTAAGATCCTTGTTCTTCTGTTCACAACAGCAAATTGGACACATAAATAATTCACACGTAATTCTGATATTTCCGACTTCCATTCTATATTAACCAATGGCAAAATTTCCATTCACTCTGGAAAAAAAATACATAGAACTCTTATTTTCAAAAATTTTCCAAGATTTAGAAGTAGATAAAAATACCCAATGACAGTCCTGGAGGTGTGTATAATACTTGCCATTGTATCTTCTGCTTACTTTCCTCACATCTCATAATTTGCTTCCTTGTCTTGATAGGATCCCAAGACACAGAAACCAAGAATTAAAGTAAATGACTCAGGGCAGGGCTTTTTTGACTGCAACTTCAATCTGCTCAGGTCTGTCACTACAGCACTTTTAAAAAGAAGAATTATACAACTATTCAAGCTCTTTGGTTATTTGTGGACCAGCTGCATGAAGTATCGTCCACACTGGTTGAAGAGCACCGTGAGTCAAAGATGCTGTGTCAGTACAGTATCTGCCTGAACATTATTTCCTGTGGTTCTGTACTAAACATGAAGCAAAAGGATCATATGGACCCATCCACACACCAGCATACATTACATTATGTTTCACAGTCACAGGGCACTCAGCTGCACCATCACGGGCCAGTCCCCAGAGCTTCCCCAGAGCCTGAAGACCAAAGAGGTTCCTCAGCCCTCTGCTTTCTCCATGCTGGATGATGCTTGGAATGTGTCAGAACTAAACACAGTTTCTTTGGCCCAGAAAAAACATCCTCTGCTCCCTGGGACTCATTCTTGTGCAAGGTCAGGGTCCACCAAGATGCCTCAGGGTGCTGGGCACCACTGCTGCCAACCCTGCCAGCAGATGGCCCTGGTTCTTTCCCAGAGGAGATCAGGCTCTGTTGAGGAGGATGGTTGCATGGTGACCAGTGGCCTGAACGCTGCCAGGAACCAGAAGCCCACTGAGCACATCTTCCTCATAGCACAGACACTGCCATGGTGCCCAGCTATGACAGTTTCAGTGACAAACTCCACGGACAGCTCGGCACATCGCACACTCCAAATCTGTCCCTCTTTTTCAATGTTATGAAACAGCACCATCGACGGCAGCTCAGGTGCAGCTTTAAAGTAAAACATACTAGAGCAAAAGCAACAGCCCTGTCTAACACTTACAGAGCGACTTTCAGTGGAGTGGATCTCATGGGATTTCTCAAGCCTTTCCAAGCCAACCATATAATGCCACAGGTTTTCACAAGTGTAGCTAAGGGCAGAGTTTGGGTGCCCATACATATGATTTCTTAGATCCAATGCCAGCTGGAAGGGGTCAAACAGTGACAGAACACAGAAGCAATTCCACATACCACCACCACCACAGAGGAAGGAAAGTGTGGCCAGTGGCAGAGGGAATTCACTGCAACTGCTGGGCTTTAAAAAAAGGAGGAGAAAAGACAAAAAGCAAAACAAAACAAAAAACCAAATCTTCCTGTGCTTCCTCCACACAGTAGGGTTGCAACAAAACTTCTACCCTATTTGCAGGGGGGAGTGAGGGATTTATGGGCACAATTACGTATTCTGCAAATCCCTTCCAAGGGACTGCCCTTGAATGACTGAAGCAAGATCCCAATCTCCCCAGACTAAGTACCTAACAGGGCTCAGCAGGAATGAAATGCATTGTATGACTGTCACTTCCATCATTTTGAGCAGAATCTTGTTTTAGTAGTCTGTCAGATGACAAGGGTAGATATGAATTCAATAGATAATACTAAAGTCTCAGAAACAGTTATTTCAAGTATTTTATATTGCAAGTTAGGAACAATTTATATTTCAAGTATTTATATTGCAAGTTAGGAACAATACGTCACTTTCCATCTGGAAATATCCTGTGTTCAGAGCAGTACAAATAACATCCATTCTCAAGGTGTTTTCATTATGATTTTGCATAAGTCTGTAAAAAATTGAGACACCATGCACATTATGGACATAAATCTATTATGCCTTACACCCACATAAATCAAAGCAATTCCACCAAGCTCAGACACAGGTTTACCTGAAATCTTTAAATATGAGTGATTCTCAAGCAGAAAGGAAAAATAAATCCACAATACTGATATTTCCAAACTAAATACCAATCTAATCACAACCTCTGTACAACTGCCTTCTCAGGTCTGAACCTACACACATTCCCATGGTTTCCTCTCAAAAAAATCCAGCTTCTTCCCCAGCAGATCCAGCCATCAGTTCCAGCAAGCGTACAGGAAGGCCAGCTCTAGACACCTGCATTGAAAGACTTCTGTTGCCCTGTTTCAGGCAACCCTTAGCCCACACAAAGGGTCAAGTTGGTGCCTTGGAAGAGTCCTGTGTAGCTGACACCTCTAAGAGAGGGGTAAACAGCTTTTTCTGAGAGCAGCGGCAGTGAAAAAGGAAGACAGCAGGACAAAGAGAGCTCTGGAATGTTTAGGGACTGTGAAGATTCTCATTAGTATCAAAATACTTTCAAGGAAAATTACACAAAGTTTACTTTTTATTAAGTAATTACAGGTCTGTGTTATAATAAAACATGTTTCCTCCTTGATTGAGAAACAGAGATTTTGTATTTGTTCAATCATTTTGAAGACTCTTCTGTCACCTGAGAATACTTTACCTTCTTATTTAGAAGGACCATTTTCCCCTGAGAGAGGAAAATAACTATTCACCCCCCCCTTTCAGACCTCCTAAGCCCCTTTTAGGAATTTTTTTCTTTGTTGTACCAACATCTTTCATGGACTTTATTCTTTAAACACCACTTTGGTTCAGAGGAAAATCAGACCAAGGTTTTAAAACTACTGGGGAAGCAAAACAAAACAAAGGAGAAATGTCTGGCAAGTTAGAAAATATTGCAAACCCATATTGCAAAAGTCACATGGGGATCCCTTCCACCCAGTGCTGAGAACACTGAAATCTCATCTACCCATTTCACCCCTACACCATGCCACTCACTAAGGACAAAAAATTGAGCCCTTTTGCTTAGTAATGATTTGGAAAAGCCCTCCTGTAGTCCTCGGTCACAACCTTGAAGGCCTTATGAAAACAACAGCAATTAAAAACATCACCTACTTACACTGACAATATTCATGTTAACAGTCAAATTGGTATTTTAGAGTGCAGTAAGAGTAACTGAATCTGGCAGGACCAAGTACTTAAAACTTGCCATCATTCCTTTTTCACCCTGGACCAGTCATCCAACGTATGAAAGAAACTCCACTTTTGCAGAAAAGCTCAGCTCCTTAGCAAACTTTTAAGGGATGCCCATCACTCCTGACAGCTGTGAGCCCAGAGACTGAGCTCCTGTCTGAGATGCCTCACTGGATGCATCAGGAGCTCCATGACTTGGCCTTTGCACCAGTGTTCACGTCTCAGCCTTGACAAATCCCCTTGACCTATGCATGTCCAAACCACTCCTTTTTCTCAGGGCCCATCAAAATGCCTCCTTTGGGGCTGCCAAGAAAGCAGCTGTAGGCTTAGCAAGGACATGCTGTAGTATTAGTGGTGTGTTTCATCTTTTACCTCTCAACAGAAGTACAAACCTTAAAGGAAACATTTCTGCAGGTGCTGATTACTCTGCCCTTCGTCTCTTCAGATGAGCTTTCTTACACGGGTATTTTATCTGCCAGCTCTTTATAGACAGCACTTCCCTCTCATTCCATTTTCCCTAAATCCTGACACGCAAACCCAAGCTGAAGAGCACCAACCCCGTCACATCTGATGAATTAGCACTGACACTGGCCAGTGCTTTTGCTTTGTTTGTTTGTTTTTTTTTTCTGTAGGAGCAAAGAAATCAAGTTCACCCTTCAAATGAACCAAGGGTCAAATCCCTACTGAAAAATTAAAGGCTTTCCCCATTATGGGGAACTATAACACAGTGTAAGGAGGCAATGTGAACTTTGCAATGTCCCACAGAGCCCTAAAGAAAAGAGGTGCACCCCAAAGGTGTGTTCTGATGTGGCCATAGGTACACCCTGCCCCTGTGGTGAGGAGGTTCACGGGGAGCCTGCAAATGCCCATGTCCTTCTGCAACACTGGCACTGCGACCCAGTGCGGGGCATCTGGCACTCAGCCCAGTGCTTCCTTTGCTTGTTGCCACAACTACTGAATAGCAATATTCTCCTTAGGGCATCCACGGAATACAGTGTTTCTCTCAAACCTGAAGGAGTACAGGCAATGGCACAGGAAACAGGTTTCTGAAGGTCTACACAGACGGGCTTTTTCTTTTTTCCCATTCTGGTGTGAAAATGTTGAAAATAATGTAATTATTTATATTGCAGTTGTTTTGGAAGTGAAGATACCGATCACTTGCTCTTAATTTCCTTTTTCCATCCTTTATTTAGTAAGAACTATAAAAATTCACTTGGAAAAGTAGTATATTCAAGAATAATGAAATTCAAGTGCAAAATATTTTTAGAGGCAGCTTAGGTACAACTATTAAGTTGTCAAATAAAATCATATAGTCTAAGTTATACCGGAAAAGGGTCAAAGTTTATGGCTAATTTCTCAGATTGAAACTGTTTCCAGGAGCAACACTTCCACGCCAAATGCTGCTACTAGGTAATTCCAAGAACAGTTAGGTGTATGAGTAAAAACAGTGAATCTGTGTAATATCAATGTTAGCAAAAAGCCTACCTCTCACCAATCTCCGATTTCCACTACCACAAATTTTCCACCTCTGCAGTCAGGCTACATCTGCATCAACTGACCACAAGAAGCTCAGTATCTGCAATTAAAAACAAACATGGTTGGGTTGTTGTTTTGGTTTTTTTCTAGATGGGAATACTGAAGTGCACTTCCCTGATAGCTGATCCCTAAAAATTCAATCTTTCTCTGTCAGCTGTTGTATTTAAAGCCACTAAAACGTTACCCTGTCAGTGCTCTTTACCTGCAAGCAAAATGCAGGTAAAAGGTCCAAAATGTAGAAACAATGTTGGAAGCACTGAGACCAAATGCTTTTAAAGTCACATTAGCTCCTCATACACACATCACATCTACATTTACAAAAATGTAAATTTTACCTCAACACTGATATTTATTAAATTCAAACCCTTAGCCTTACATACTTTTAGAAGTGGATGCATGGGAAATGGAGGAGGCTACTTGGAGTAGCCAAGTGAATGGAAAAACACATGAGGCCACAGAATCAGCCCCTAGCCCACCAATGCTTTACATTAATGAAGAACTGCTCTGCAAACCTGACAATATTTTAGGCTCCCTTTGCAGATGCTCAAGCATTTACTCAGTATTCAAAGCTGCACTCCACAGCTTCAAGAATCAGAATTTAAAACTACCAGTCTTAGCTCACTGATTAAATATTGCTTCAATGAAACTAGATACACTAACTCCAGACAACAAGACTCCTTTTGGGATCCCACAGAACACTCACTCTGCAACCCCACAGCAAGGGGAAAATAATGGACCTGTGCAACCTCACTAACCTTATGTTTTTCTAATGATTTCCCAGTTAATTCAAATGTCCATAGGCTTTTTAAATCCATCTACTTATCATCAAAGCACTGCCTGCCAAGTCATGCATGCCACAGGGAAAAAAAAAATACCAAGATGACAGTGCATGGCGCTGATGCTGCATAAAGATCATTTCTCTCAGAGAAGTTCTTTGGAGAATGGACAGGGTCTGTAGAAGTATGTTTGTGGTGATACAGTCATATGGAGAGTCCAGATTGGAATGGTACTTTTCTACAAACTAATCCTGAAAGTAATGTAAAATATATTTTATTGCATCTGACCTGTGGTCAGATTTCACTTCAAGAAAGATCCCTAGCATGACAGCTTCTTACATGGGAAAAATAAATACACATCTGTGAGCTGAAATCAGTGACAAAGGTGTAATAGCAAATATCCCTTATGGCAAGCTTGTGAGAAAGGGCTGTTCTCAGACAACAAAGCCTGAATACAAGAGAGTACATCAATTATTGCTGCACAAACCAGACTGAAAGAACAGCACACAGCTGATATGTCCATAGTTGTTCACACAGCATGACAATGGCTGAGATGGTATTAGACAATACAACAGCATGCACTCCAATTTTTAACAGATGTATGCAGGTTTTTTTATTTTTTGCTCACAACTAAGGGAAGTTGCAATGCTACTGACACGGCACAGTCGACTGTTGTTTTTCAATGTGTTGAAAAAAAAAAAATCTGCTATAATTAAGTAATTGGTTGGCCTCTGTTCATTTCATTCCACACTGCTGCCTCACACTTGTTTAAAGAATAGAGAAAAAATTGTCAAAGATGTGGCAGATCGTGAAAAAAAAAGTTAAGTTTGACTCGTTCAAATTAGGTGGTATTTGTACAGATGGAGCACCTGCCATGACTGGCAAGAAGAACAGTCCTGTTGCTTTGCAAGAAACATTTTTGGATCGAAAGTTATTGAAATACCATTTGTAGCCATCAGGATTGTTTCCTGAGCCAAAGATTTAGGTTTCTTGCATGTCTAAATCCTGTCAAGTCCTACTCCAGCAAAATAAGTATTTATAGAATCGTAGAATCGTTTAGGTTAGAAAAGATCTTTGAGTCCAACTGTTAACTCAGCACTGCCAAGTCCACCACTAAATCATGTCCCTAAGTGCCTTATCTATACATCTTCCAAACACCTACCAGGATGGTGACTCAAACACCTGTTCCAGTGCTTGATAACCCTTTCTGTCAAGAAATTATTCCTAACACCCACTATGCATCAGAGATGCCAATAAGCGTACCCAGTAATTGATGAAAGCGATGAACAGAATACAGATAAAATGTTTTCTGTCAAAGGGCAAAACCTGTGAAAGACTCTGGAAAGAGAAAATGACCAACACATTTTCTGAACAGAAATTATTAACCTTTCAATGACAACAGTCTTGCTTATAACAAAGAAGGGGTCACAAATCTGGTGTATAGGGACATGACATGTCAGCTCTGCAGCCCCAAAACATACAGGGAAAGAAAGGATTACCTGGATTGCCTGCTGTCATCCATGTGCTGCTTTTCAGTGGAAGCTGAGATGTTCTTAAACATTTAAGATTTGAACGGTGTGCTTTGGTTATATGCAGTGTGTTACAAGTCACAACTACAGGTCTGAGAAATACTGTGATCTGAAGTTTGAGAAGTTATTTCACTCTAAATCAGAAGATCCTAGAAACCAAAATTTCCCACTTGTAACTTGTTTTGTAACATGACATAGACCACTGCTTTGATAAAGATTTCCGTTTGGAATCTCTCAGCTTTGGAAAAAGAGGCGATGTCCTTGCAATAACAAAGTAAAAATTGGTACTCTCACCTAGAGAACAGGACCAGGCACACCCAGAGAACAACAAAGTTGAAAATGAATACTTAGAAGCAGATCTCCTCTTGATACATGCCGTCTTTTTAGTGCCTGTGCAGACTGCGACTGACACACATTCATGAACAGTAATGCTCTATTACAAACTTTGTTAAAAATAGACTGTTTAAAAGTCACCAATTCTCATCTCAATGACTTGGTGTCAACAAAGCTGAAAACAAGGGCAAAAAGGACGTTTAGAAACATTATCACACTATTTGAAGGTTGCAATGGCAGAATTAGGCTGTTAACTTCATTTTAGGAGAAAAGAAAACTAAGGGTCACTCTTTTGACATTTATAACAATAATTACATTTAATAAAACAATCAAGACAAATTTTAAAGACCATTTGCAGTACATCTAGGGGGAAAAAACCAACAAATCAAACCCAGCTCTAGCAAGATTTACTATAAAGACCAACCCCTGGATTTGCCGATTTCCAATCTTGTGAACAGGCTCCTGCCATTGAGGACCTTCCCTCTTCTGCAACTCCTATACTTGCACATTTTGATTCTACAATTTTTGTTCCTGGCAAATACCTTTTTTTTTTTTTTTTTTTTTTTTTTTTTTTTGGGGGGGGGAAAAAAAAAAAAAAAAA
>VWYP01021612.1:110879-156836 GCA_013400435.1 Pycnonotus jocosus
AGAGGTCCAGAGAAAATGACAGGCATGAACATTGTCTTTTCAGTTTTTAGGAAAGGTGAGAGGCATGACTTTCTGTAAAGAAGCCCACTAAGGGATTTTTTGTTACAAGGCACTGATCCTAGGCAAATTGCCAAAACTGAAGTTACATACTCTTGATAGATAGTGATCCACAAGAACAATGGTAAAACAAAAGAAAAGAAGTTCAAGTAACCAGAAATCTTTGAAGCATAATTGCCAATTGCCCCCTTTCTTCTGGATGTCAATAAGATCAGGCATTTTTGCTCTCGTTTAACTAGTCAAGTGCACAAATCCTGGCTAGCCTTCTCATTCACCATTGTGTTGAAAGGCATTAAATTTTGCCATCCAGAGTGTTCAACCCAAAAAACCCCATTAGATCCCACTTAAAATCAGTGGTCTGCCAAGAACTCTTTCAGACTCAGTGGAGTATCTGAAGCTGTTAGCCATACTGATCAGAGGGGAGAAATTGCCCCAGATTCCCAACAGGCCAGAGAAAATGCCCTATGTGTTCAGGCTTTTTCTGGTTGCAGGAAATGAGCCTGGTCACAGCATTTATCTGAGTTGTCTTCCACTCTGAAAAACAGCTGGAGTTTAGATCCTCTTTATTTTCCTATTATATTTTAAGGGGCTCAATTATCCTGTGGCATATGCATTTAAATTGATTTAAATTGTAAATAAGTAAACAGGATTAGACCAAAGATTTGGCCTGAGTCTTGTTAGCTTGGGGGAAACAGTAAGACAAGGTCCCCAAATAATACTGCTGTCAGCTAACAACTTGGTTCACTAAGAGAACAGTTTTATGTTGAAAGTCATATTAAAAGGGCCTAAAATCATTAGAATTAATTTTAAAATTATCTCTGGGAAGTAGCTGGGCAGGGACTTAAACGAAGATAATGAGAGAGTGCTAGATAGAAGTGAGGACATTAAAACAGATTGATTAATAAAATATGAATACAGACGAAGCTGTACAGCTGGGGTTTTACACTGCCATTTAAAAATAGCCATACGTACCATTCTGACACTGAGCTTATATCATTTAAAATCTTTTAGAAACATATTAAAATTATTCAAAGAGGGACCATTTTCAAAAGCTCCCTGGACTTCTGCAAGCTAACTAAGAAGAGTTTCATTGTAAATCCCTCTGTCTAGTTCAATAGTATTATCTGCTTACAGACAACCCTCAGAGGACAAAGTCACAGCCTTCATCTGGCAAAATTATTGTCCAGTGATGAGACATTGTTTGTGCTTGCAGAAATACAGCATGAGCACAATAATATTGGATCTTATATATATTAGGATGCTGCATTGTCAGGACAAAAACATCAACTACATTATTGTTTTTACCAATGAGATATTTCTGATATTGTTTGTCTAAAAACAAAACCAGATCCATTTCAAAAGTCGAGGGGAACAGTAAAGAAAGAGTCAGCTGTACATCAGTTTCCCACTTTAGGACAAATATTCTCTAAATCATACAGAAGCATTATGAAAATATATGTCAAAATGAATTTGAGGGAGATGAGTGCTTGAAAACATTTTGATCATAAGATCTCTGTGTATACATGAGATAGGAAGATCATGATCTTGGAAATAATATGATTCAGTAAAAAACAGGGTGGAAAGAAATCTTTTAACTCATTTGGATCTGTATACTGAAAAAGAAAAATACAACTGAATTTGAAGTTCTTATTAGTCATCACTGAGTCAAGACATGTATCTGTATCTGACCTACAAAAAGGCAGGGTTTTTTATGCAGCATTCCACTGTTCCCTGTTGGGCATGCAGCACCACATTTTAGAACAACATCCATCCCTGATGCAGAAGGAGGCCTGTGCAATTTTCTTCCATTTAAGCCTTCAAGACAGAACTGAAGTAGGATCTTTATCTTTTCCTACGTGAAGCACTGATTTACGTATGGTTCCTTGCTTTCTGTCCCTTACATTTACATGCACTGAGGAATCACCTTGAGGAGAGGTTTAGTGCACAATTACTGTGCACACTTTGGAGGGTAAGTCAAAACATGGCCCCTGTTACCACAGAACGGCAATGAAGAAACTGATTCATTTTAATGAGGGATGCATAGGTCCTTCCATACTTCTTACAAGTTGGTTTGAATTGTTTTCCTTATGAGCTAATTAGTTCAGGGGTTTAACAGTGCCAGGCAGCTCTGCTCTAGGCTACTATTTGTCACAGAACTCCACCATCACAAGAGTAATGGTTTATTTGGGCAGTTTGGTAAAATTAAATAGCTCAACTCTTACTCAGCTCAAAGACAAGTGAAAATACTAGTGGAGATTTTCAGATTTTAGACTCTGTATTCAGATTGCACATGGCATCTTTGTCTTTAAAAGCTAACTGCTCAAAAAGATGAGAGTTCATTATCTGCAGTAATGGCCATGCCAAATTAGGCAAGAAACATTGCAATACTGGCATACCCAATACTAGTGGGTAAAAATAATGTTCAGAGATAATGCAGTAAGCAGTTGAAATTCTGTGGAATTTGGTTTTAAATATCTGTTGATAACAAAATGAGTCATCTGACATGGTGGGGTATGATGATGAATTGCACTCTGTGGTCCTTTGTAAGGTGTTTTGAGATGTGTCAAAGAATTCATGCTTCACACCTAAGTACATTTAGTTGTTACTGTTTAAGGAAGATATAATTCAGTACAAAACTAAACATTTTTGACCATTACAGGTCTTCAAAGAAAAAATCTTTGTGCCTAAAATTATTTCAAGAAAGATGAATTTGAAAACTGTTGCAGTATAAATATATGTGAGATGCATCATAAACTTCATACACTTGACTGGGAATGCATTTTAATTTTTTTTTCCCCTGTGGCAGTTATTCCTTACATTTTCAGAACTGAGAAGGAAGTATATAGGGAGGTATACTGGTAAAAGCCCTGCAACTGAAAATTTTAATTTAGAGGCTTTGAATCAAATAATCAGATGACTTGTGAAAACGGTAATAGGACATTAGTTATTACCAATAGGTAATATACTCCTTAGCCACAATTGTAGTGAAACACTTGCTCAGAGTTGCTCTAAGTCTCAGGTCACCAAACAGGCCTTGCAGGGCAGTCACCAGCCTGGGGTCCAAGTGTAAACTTCCCCACATTGCAAGTGAGTGGTCACATCTGGGGGATATTGCATGATCATTTTCCCAGTCCCAACAAAAGCAGAACAGTGAAGAGCACCAAGTGAGCCTCCCATAAGCCATGCTTACCCCTTGCTCCTTTATGCGGACCTTCGTTTGTGGCTGCTGCAAAGTATACACTTGCTAACTACCTAAATATTTCTCTGCAGACTTTGCACTTGCGCTGGCCTGGCTCCCATGCAATCAGCAGCACCCAAGCTTTCATTAATGCTCAGGGGTCTAGCAAACCCTGTCTGCTGCCTCTAAGTCATCAGTGGCTGGTTGTCATCAAGGACAGGAGGCACAGTGGGACAAGGGAAGCATTTTGTCTTTCTGGAACAAGATGGTGACTTCTCAAGATTGGGATCAAGTTGGAGCAGAAGAAAGTAGCAAGACTGCACATTTTCTTTCACTTCTCTGGAACAAATAGGGAATTACTAAACTCTTCTTTCTGCCATCTTCAGGAAAGCTGTGAGTATCTGAGTCTATGTGAGTATTTCCAACTGGCAGCTTTCATAAGCATTGGAACACATGCACAAAACCATTGCATTTATTGTTTTGGAGGAAAACTCTGTATTGAAATAAGTGTCGTATTTTTAATGAAACAGCCCCATTTCTACTGTCTGCAGACCTTACTGTCTCTTTTGGTGTGGATTGCTGGCAGAACTGCACTTCATCAGGTGTGGACACACTCCTCTCTTGCATCCCCCCAAACTAGGTGTGAGTACTCCACCTCAATTTTTTCTAAATGTATCTACCTTTAAATCTCTTGACATTCACTAACGGGCTCTTTTGCAATTGCTGGCAATTATATCTATTTTTAGAGTTGTCTAACACACTTCAAACAGCAGCAAAGGGATGCAGTAAAATCAGGGCTACTATATATCACTTTCATTAAGAAACACTTTAATTGCCATGACTTACTACTTCAGTGCTTGCAAATGGGTGGTGTCACCCTTGAGAATTTTCCAGGCACATTTTCTATGAAAATTTAGCCCCTCAGACTATATTTATTTCAGTTTCTTGGGAATGGGAGATCAGACAGTGATGGGGCAAGAAAAATGCAGTGTTGGAGAGAAGATAGAATTATTGAGAAACTTTAGCTCGGGGATACACGTGCATGGGACAAGTGTATGACCTGGGAAGGAACAACTTATGCTGCAATATCTTACATGACATGAAGTCTGAAAAGGCTGCTGAAAGAGCCTGCGCCAGTTTAACAAGAATTATTGCATTTTGACTATTTCTCCTGTAGATTGGAGACTCCCCACATTTAACACATATGGTGCTCTCTGTGGACTCTGCCAAAAGCACTTGTGGCCTTGTCATTAATACTGGGTTTGTATATACCATATTTTCAAAACTTACATTTCAGTAAAATCAGCATAAATGAAGGAACACTTGGAATTACCCATGGCAACCTCAGTCTTTTTTGGCCCTGTTAAAAGAGACATTGGGATAGTCACAATCTTTCCCTCTAACTGAACATAGGATCAGGAATAGCTATTCTGCATCTATAGGAAGTCATGGGATTTTGATCATATGAGAGACAAACTCGGAAATGAAAAATGGTCTGTACTGCAGAGGAGGTACTTCAAAGATATCTTTAATTTTCATGCAATCCAGGATCATGACAGAGCTTGGCCATCATTGGAAGCTCTTCTGGGCTGTATCACAATGAACAAAGATTAGCTGTTATTATTCAGCATCTGCTTCAGTGTTCTAAATGTCCTATAAAATTCTGAGCTTTACCTAATTGGGCTAGAAGGAGAAACAGACCAATAAATCTATTTTTATTATGATTAAGTTATTCAAGTCTGGGAGTAAATAAATGTTAAATAAAATACATGGGAATACTTGCTGACCATCTTCCAACCATAAGATGGTATGGTATCAAGAAGTAGAATGGAGTTTAGAACTGTTGTTCAAAAAGATTCTTTTTCTTAATCTTATAGCAGATAGAATAGCCCCTTTTTTTAGTCATTAGTGCCACCCAGGCTAGAGTTTGCCAGTGCAGTTGAAATTATATTTAGCTCCTTTCTTACACAGATAAGCTGTTGAAAATGCATTGTGCAAATGCTCTGAAACCACTGATTGTTTCCAACAAGCTTCTTGATGAGACTTAAGAGGCCATCTTTAACCTCATATGCCCTAAATGGTTTGCAATTTGAGAAATGCCCTGCACTTCCATGTCCTAGTGCCACTGGGGAGATAAGCAGAGATTCATAAAGGGAGATGCTGGCTTAAAATCTTCTGTATAGGTTTAGATTTTGCTTTCAGCCATGAGCTTTGTTGTTGTTTGAGGCATCCTGCTCTGCACTCACTTTCCCTCATGCAGTTAAGGCAGGGTGGGCTGTAGGTTGGTCCTGATGATGGGATAGATGCTTTGACCTATTTTTGCAGCTGGACATGTAGAGGTATATTTTGAAAAGGTGAATCTAAATAATATCCATGTATGATTAAAAGACAAAATGAGGACTGCAGAATTAAAATTCTGAAGACTTGATATTAGACTCATTTTCTCTATGCTCAGTGATGCCAAGTGATGCCACACGTCAGGAGACCTGTGCTGTAAAGAGCTGCTCTGGCATGTATGGCAGGATGCCTGGCACCTAGGCAATTGACCTCTCCTTGCCACCAACTGCATCCAAAAACCAGCCTCATCCCAAGGGTGGAAGCAACAGACTCACTTCCCAAATCTGAACCTACAGAAGCCTGTGGTCTACCAGCAGACAACCTTAGTCAAAATTATGCCATGTGTACTAGTGACAGCAACATAACTTTCCAGTTTTGGTTGGGCCAATGTCTTATTTGATACGTCTCTTCACTGGCAAAGACATGTTCTGTCTGTATTAGGCAGATACAAGTGGCCTGGGTTCATCTTTGCACCTTTCTTCATGCACTTCTCCACAATAACTTGGGGGTAGGGTTTTATAAGACACTGCTACCCATTATAAATAGCACTGAAAGTAGAACAGACACGGGGATGCCAGCTGCAGAAGGAGCAGTCTTGAATGAGCTTTTTAGGTTTAAAGCAGAGAAGAAAGAAGCTTTCTAAAACTTTAGTCCCTGAATTATTGGAATCCGTCTTTTCCAAAGACTAACCATGTCATACTATAGCACAAGCTTTCCAGCTTGGAAAACAGCTGAGAATGGATGCATCTCTGTGCATGCTATTGTAGTAATTGGATACAAAACCATAAACACATCACAGCCTGAATATTTACAGCATTCAAAATTCACTGGCCATGCATTTCTAGGGAAAAAAATAGAAAAAAAAAAGAGAGAGAAAGAGAGAGAGAGAGAGAGAGAGAGAAAGTAGAAACTAACAGGCTTCCATTATTGAGCTTTCAAAACATTTTTCAATAGTGACTTTGCTGTGACATTTTTGATACTGATAGAAGGTGAGTTGCTTGATAGTAATATAGGCATACTTTCAGTTACAGTACAAAAGAACTACAGACATGAAGTTGCATATGTTAATAACCTAAAAAAAGTAAGCAGATCAACTGGGTTTTACCTTCCTCGATTTATGTAAAATCTAATAATTCAGCAGCAGTTCAGACAGTAAACTTTATTTTTGCAAGCTGTAAGGATAAGGAGATAAATTTCAGTCTGAAAAAAACCAAAACCCCCTCTCATTCATACCAAAAATAGGTTATTTGGGTGCAAATCTTTGCAGATACTGACTGTTAGAAAAAACAGTCATTAAAATGAGGTCACGAAACATAAACCTTGAGAGAAGGCATCAGTATGCTTCGCTCTTACAGCAACCTCCGAGGAAACCATGCTGCTCAGAGTGTTTATGTCTGAAATGATATCTGTTTGCCTGCTTCAGACCACTGAGGAGGAACTATAGTGCCTTCCCTTTATTCCCAGCCCTATCTGCCTGCCAGTGTCTCTGAGCTGTCAAGGAACAAATGCTCTGACTTCATCTCGAGTGCTCTTTCCTCCGTATTCTGACAACGCCTCTCAGGTTCAGAGATGTGTCAACCCCATTGTAATGATTTCTGCCAAAGCGGATGCGCTGAGGGATTAAATGTGGAGATACATGTTAAAACTGCCTTTCTTATTCATCAGAGATGCCAAGTCCCTGAAAGAAATTTCTAAGGAATAAACACATCTGTAATGGTTGGAGGTGGGTTTTTTTTTTGCTTCTACAGGGTACACATTTCATATATAGAGCAAGCTCTCTTCACTCTGGTTTTCTTATCTGAGAAGGTGAAGTCACAAAAATCAGAACTTGAAAACTGACAGAATCTTACCATTAAACCAGTTACAATCAGAAATCTAATTTCTTCTCAGAGAAGCAGTGGAATTGCATAAAACAGGATTACCCCATTTCCAATTCATCACGCCAGCCTAACATCTTCAACATTCCTGTATTATTCTCACAGATGTATGTACCACCTGTGTTAATAAAGAAGATTGTGTCCCAGTCAGCAAGGAAAAAAAAAAAAAAGTGTTCAGGAGGAACGGTTTCTTATGAATGGAAAATGTTTAATACACATCCATACATCCCACGAGTCCAACACCCTTCCTTAGGAAGAGCTTCTAATTGATTTTATTCAGCAAAGCCTTTGGGATCTCTATTAAATAAATTAGGTCTAGTGGGTAGGCTTTGTCAATCCAACAGTTTCCCTAAAGTAAAAGTTTTAACCCCTCCATTTCTCTCAAGGGGATTTGATTATTTAAAAGAGAAGAGGAAAAAAAGAGTGAGAGATATAGAGAAGGGATAGCAACTCATGCTATATAAATAAATGTCAGCTCCAGCCAACTTGACCTTCACTGCAAAGATTATTTTTTTTCCAGAAAGCTGCTTTACAAATTTCAGAACAAAATTTCATGGGCTTATGTTTGGAAACATTTCCATAACATTTTGTAAACTGCCTCTAACCATCCATACTTCATCTATAGTCATATTCTTCCTTAGCAGCTCCTGCCTGAACTTCTATTTGATCTCATCCCTGCCCAGCAATGTAAAACCTCCAAGCCCTGCAGCAGCTAAAGGCCTTAGGACCACTGATCTCTATTCCACCCAGACATGGCAGATAACTCAAGATAAAGGAATTAATGTTTCAAAATAGGTGCAGTACTTTTCATTCTTGCTTTTAATCCATCCACCTGAAGTCACTGGAAGCTGAATTAGCTCATGCACTTTCAGATGACTCATCAGCCATGCATTTGCTCCATGAAGTGCATCTCTTCCTGCCCTGTTCCATGAAGGCACAGTGCAAGGAGGGCAGTACTCAAAAAGCAGGCAGGTGTCCAAACTTCCCCATCCCTTTTCTCACTGCCAAATATATCCTCTCTAGGACCTTGCCCATATAAGTACTGTAGTATCACTGCTTGTAGCTGTTGCATTACACAAGACTAAGATATATGAAATCTCAGGATAAACGAGCAATTGCCTGCATGTAATTTTTAATTGAAATGTTAATGCAATCTCCTATGCAGCAGACAACATTCAAATCAGATTTTCTTCAAATTTGCTGTTGCTGAAAATATACACACAAAAAAAAACCCCTTTCGCAAATAAGATCTTGAATCCTAACTCAGATGGGAAAATTCACAGGCCGCTCTCTTTAATTAATTTAAGCATCATTAATTTAAACTAAGTTCTCCTGAGTAATTCCAGTAACCACACTTAAAAATAATACTCCTGCAAAAAGCTCTGCTGCTTCAGAAAATGATCAGAATTAATATTGCTCATTTCACAAAGAAGGTTGTCTTTGTTGTGGCACTTGCAGAAAGTTCTAGTCTATTAGCAAACAAGATCAAAAATGAGATCATTAATACTGGCTGAGACAAACAAGATTTTGATATTCACATATTGTAAGTCTTATTGTAGGTCTTATATGAGAACCTGAAGGGAAACAGAGAAAACAAAGCAAAAAAGACGTGTACCCACAATGGGAGGGAAAACTGACCTTCATGATACTAGTAGACAACTAGTTAAGTTACAAACACTTTTATCATTGTGATAAAGAGTTCACTAATTTTGACTGAATTCATGTCACAATGCCAGAATTCTCTTCCCTTCATGACAAGCAGTTGCTGGTCAACTTGCATTTTTAGTTTCTTCCTTAAACTCATCACAAATCAACTTCCAGGCTGCTCTGATTTTATCCCACACACTGTAAATGCCTCTGGTTTTGGTCCGGTAAATAGAAAAAGTTTTTTTATTTAATCTGATGATTTTTTGGTTTTTATGAAATGTTGTTGTATGCCTATACTTCAGTGAGATCCTACAGAAATACTGATTCTGCAGGAACAACAGAGTTTGTGAGATAAAATATATAGATTTATGTCTGTAAGAAGGGCTACTCTGTAAGTGGACTTAATATATGCAACCAGGTAGCTACATGACATTTCAGTTGGACACACTCAAAACACTTAAGTATGATGCCAAAATACATATGATGTCAAAAACCTTACGAAGGTTCATTGTCAAAAGTTAGTTTGCTACCAAAAAAGGTATATAAAAAATAACTCCTCCCTTTAACTATCTGTTGCCTACTATGACAGTGAGAACTTCGCCAAGTGCAGGTGGAGTCCCAGGTTCTTGGACAGTGCTCATCCTTGTTCCTGGTTTTTGGGGGCTAGCAAAATCAGTTTTACTTAGAGACTATCAACACCACAACCATGATTAGACCTGTTCATTTCTTCTCTATTTCTATTCATGAGCAGCTGGTATTTATTAGCAATCTTTAAAGAGGCTAGACTATACACTGAAGTAAATATCACAGACAGGAAGAAAGTGTGTGGGGTTCTACAGGGAAGAGCTAGATGGCTAATTTTAGATTTGTCTATCATTAAACATGTAAATATTATATAAAGGCTACCTGTCTGGCATTTCACCCATAGCTTATATATCAAAAGAAGATTCTGACCTTTATTTGTTTATGTAGAAAACAAGAAGAGGTCATAAAAGCGTGTGTATGTGCCATTTTCTTTTTTTAACTCTGCAATCTGTGTAGTGTTGAAAATAATAGCATCTGGGAAGACAAAAAGATCTGGGGTCGTTATGGTCAACATATTGCAGTATTCCTTTCAATGTCTTCCTTCACTTCTAAAATTGATTTTTGTTTTGCTTTTCTTTCTGATATCAACTAGAAAATTAGATGCTATGGAGCGAGCAAGATAAACAGCAAGAATTCTGATTTTTTTCTTCATTTAGAAAGCTGAGATTACTTTTCTATTGGTTTGCATTTGAGATGTGATGATTTTCAAGTGCTTCTTAGAGCAAAGAAAAAACCCTAAAAAGTATCTCTCCAAAGCACTTTCTAGCAAAATGGATGGCAGTACAAGATTTTTACATTAAACTTAGGCTCAAGTATCTGAAAGAAAATGTAATATAAAAAGATTTCTCACTGAAATATGTTTTTATTTAGACATTTCTGGGAACATCAGTCCAATTAAACAAAATCTGACATTAGGTTCTCCGTTGATTTAGGCTGAAGTTGATCTATTGCCCTTCATTGAAAGAAAAAATAACTGAGTTGCTGAAAAGATGTAGAGTATATCTTTGCCTTGTTCTATTACAGTATATGGCAGTAAGCACTCACAGAGAATGTTAAGATATTAATTTTTGGAAGGATTATCTAGAACCTAACCTTCCCTGGCTTGCACCTGATTAATTCCAAGGCTGAATACTGAAATGCTTTCTTAGGCAAAACTCTCCTTATCATTAAATTCTGAGATAGTATTAAAGAGTTTGAATCCAGATTTGCAAAGGCATTTAGATACTTAAAGATGCTGATAGGCATCAAATAGGATTTGTAAAAAAGCCTACACAGCATATAGGACTAATTCATTTTGAGAAGTAATGCATATTATAAGTCAAACATATCTGGTGTTCTGGAAATATCACTGGACATTTCCATGCAAAATTAGGTGCCTAACAGAGTTTTTACTATTTGCCTTACATCTAGAATGCCTTTAAAATCTGTATCTCAGATTAAGAGAGTTGAAACAGATACAAGAACTTAATGCATCGAATGAAAAAAAAAAAAAAAANAAAAAGATGTGCCAGCCTGTAAATATGTGACAGATAAGTTCTGAATGTTCACATTATAAACTACTCTCTATGCATATCTCATGACTTATAAGAGCAGGAGACTAGATTACCTGACTTTACAAAGCTGTTTATAAGAGCACATTGGCTTTGTCTCGGCATTTGAAATACATTTAGAGCACGCAGGCTCCTTTTCAATTGCAAGTCGAGTACAACTGTGTGAACTATTACATTTTTCTCCCGCTGAAATCCAGAGAAATGAAATTGCTGCCTTGAGCCATGTTTTGAACTACTAACTATTGCCACTTGAACCAAGGCAAGCTTTAAAACTTACACTGCAAGACTTCTTCAGTAGCTACAAAATCCCCCTCCAAGCTTCCAAATCAGCTTCTGATGGGAACATTTTGTTTTTGAGGTTGACCCCACAGGTATTTACCTTTCAAGTCAATCACTGCTGAGTTCCTTGTGTGTTGATCTTGCCTGAGTACAACCATAGGTCCGTAACAAGTATTTATAAGAAATAATAGTGTGCCTAAAATGTGTTAGTGTGCCATGACCACACACGTGAAACAGCCCTGAGCGTAATGACCTGACAGCTGAATCTTGCTGTATCCCTGTGCAACGAGATAAACAAATCTTTGCCTTTCAGCTTTTTGTAATCAAACAAAGAAAGCCAGGAGAGATTTCCTTTGTTCTGTAATTTTATGTGTGTCGCTGCCATGCCTTTCCCAGTTCATTTGTTGTGATTTATATTTGCAGAAAGCGTTTGCTGTGTTGCATGAGAAATGTCTCTGTTGAATTGTATGACTGCGATAACTCTAGATGAGCTCAGTGTCTTAATCTGATGGTTATTTCCTCTTTTTACAAAACTGATGTGTACAGTGGCTGTATTACCTACAGTAATTAATTTTTGTCTCATCTTGCAAATCCTTCACTGTGTGGGAATTGCCAGAATACTTTGTTGTTGTTGTTGCACATGGTAAACCAAAACAATATCCTGCAGACAGTTTCTATTTAAATATTGTGCCACAGATCAAACTCTGCTTTAGTTGTAAGGGTTCAGATAAAGCATCAAGGAGTTCAAAAGGAAAAGGAAGGTTTTTCTAAAACTTCAGCAAGACTTCTGTAAGAACCAGCATTAATACACCAAAAGATGACTGAATATCCAAGGTGGCTGGAAATCCACTTTTTATCTGCAGATTTCTCTTGTGAAGGTGAAAGAAGAACATCCACAGAGGACATGAGAAAAGCAGAGTACAAGGATTAAAGGACCAGAGGTGGCCTTAGTTCCTTTAACTGGGAATCTGGCAAAGCTGGGCTCTGGGAAAGTGCAGTGTTAATATTAAATACAGTGTTAATATTAAATGCTAAGAACAACTGGCCAGCAGGCCATACTTGTATAGCAGACCAGAGAAAAAAACTAAGGTCTTGTGGCCAGATCATGACTACAAATGTGTAAGCAGCAGTGTGCCCTTTGTATTAGGGGATTTGTCAGCCCCTGAAATGGGGAATCTTCACCTAAGTAACTAAACTGGGATTAAGGGATTAGGGCAATGTAGGCAATATGTTAGAAGCAAAATATATCCCAGTAAAACCACATTATACATAATTTTTTCTCATGGATTTTAAGTCGCAGGAGATGCAGAAGAGCCAACAGATCAGAGGATCTGCTTCCTTCTGGTGACAGAGGCTGCTCTTCACCTTTCCATTCCAGTGTTTGGTACTGGGCAATCAGCCTTATTTTAATCATATCAGGCAAAACACACAGCCTTTGCCATTTCCTATAGGCAATCCTGGCAGAACTATTTCCATTCCTAACCTTCCAGCCCTCTGTAAAAGGAAAATTTTAATACACATGCTGAACTAATATAGCATGGGATTTGGGGAGTGTGCCATTTTTCTTCTCAAATTGTAAAGAATTATTTTCAATTCAAAATAAACAAAACAAAACAAAACAAAAAAAGGATAACCTTTCCAGTTTGAACCAAGGAAAAACTATTTTACAGCCCAGTACAAGAAAGATATCTGCTGCCTGCCCCACACAGAGTGTTGGAACTGGAAGCACTGCCTTCTCATACCTTTGAATTTTTGAAGGTGGTGATAATGAAGTGACTCAGTTTATACACTTGGCTTTAGCATCCTCACGTTTCTGAAAGTAAAGAAATTATGACTTTGGCAGCAGGAGGTTGAAGGCACACACTTATATCTGTTAGATGAACTATGTCAGGAGACTTTTGGCTTAGTTCATAGTATCACACTTTCATCTTAATATCCTCAGGCTGGCTGTATGGATGGTGAATCAGGGTTTCCTGAGTGAAAGGAATAGGAAATGGGGCACAAAAGGAGCCCCTGAGAGAAGTCTGGGAGAACTACTGTCTAGACAGGATGAAAGGGTGGAAGAAACAGCATGTTTATAACCCTTGTCATGGATGAGAGCAGCAGGATGCTATTGTGCTGTTGTGGCCAGTGCTAAAACGAGGACAGAGAAGCACAACACTCCAGTTCTGGTGGCTGCAAAGGCCACAAGGTCCTCTCAGATCTGCTTTGTGTGAAACGCTCACTTATTTCCCAGCAGTTCACTTCTGGTTTTGTAGATTCACTGTGCACATTCTGCACAGTCACTGGTGGTCACATCAGCCAGGGAGACACGTGCTGTGTACAGACACTCTCTCAGCACACACACACAGAACTGCAAGCCAGACAGACTTGCCATTTTCCACACAGCTACTGTTACAGGCTCCCAAAATACATGAGTTATTTGCTCATTATTGGCTGCCCAGTCCCAGGCAGGGTGGTTTCCAAATAACATGAAGACACTAATCTCTCCCTACAGAACACAATCCAAAATAGGAAAGATCTTGTTGGAACAGTGGTAAGGGACACCAGATACGAGCAAACGGCTCAAGGCAATTAGCAGAAATCACCCCCCTAAAATACTTTTGTTGCTGCAGTCATGACACAACAACTTTACATTCTCCCATTGCCTTCATATCATATCACCAGTCAGTACAGCAATTTACCCCTTCTACCTGGTTCAAATCTCAACCACACTTTTCCAAAGAGCTCAATGTTTTTGTTTCACATCTGGCTAAACACAAAAATTCTGCAGTAATAAAGCTTTCCAGGAAAGCTTGAGGTAATCAGCTGGATGAGAACTTCAGAACTCATGCACAAGGAAGTAAAGTTAACTGTTTATGTAGCTATTTAAAGAACAGAAGAGTTTTTTTCATTATATCTCTTTCTTATGAATAAGCCTTTGAATAGGAAGAGAGCTTCTCCTTTCTGTCTATCACAAGTTACTTCATAGCTATGGCACAAGCAGTGCCATCCTACACTAGCTGAGGAGTGAACCCCCATCCATGGCTGAAAGACAGGCAGTGCTCTGCTTATTCTGAAATATTCTGAAATATTCTGTTTGAAACATGGCCCTTTTCTCAGTAATGATATAAAAATATGCTGAAAAATATCTCAGTAAACAGACTCACCTATTCTCCTAGGCAAGATGTAGGGAAACTGGGCTAAACACTGTGGGCTTGCCAGATATAGTAATAGATGAGATATATTTTCAGCACTGATCCTAAGAAGAGTACACTGAGCAAATGCCACTTTTATAACCAGTAAGTGAACATGACTATGGCTAATAGCACTTTCCTTCCTCCTCTGCCTAACTTCAGAGATAATGTCCCATTTGCTTATTGGAAGTATTTGTGCTTCCCCAAAGATTCACCATGAACTGAATCTCCCTGCCAACAGGATCTTGTATGTGGAGTTATTATTCTGCATTTGTTTCTCACCCTTGCCTGTTCCAGCCAATTCAAATCATCATGTTCATGCAGCATTTCTGCCAGCAGAGGAGGGAGTGAAAGTCATGCCTAACTTTGCATTTGGTTATGCCACCCTTCAGGGCCATCAAAGCAATACAGAGGAGGTCTACATTTAAACTGGCTGACCCCAGGCTTCTTTTAATTTTACATATACTTTCAAAGCTACAAACAACCCTGGGTAAACTGTTGAACAAGTAGCATTCACAAGGAGATGAACAGAAAGAGACAAGGAAGAAAACTAGCATTGATTGAAGTGAAACTTTGGGAAACCATCCCTTCAGAAGGCCTGATGACATGAGATGAGGATCATCTGCACTGTGGCTTCCACATAGTTTTGGACGTGGACTTGCCCAGACCCAAGCTCATGCACCAAAACACCCCTCAGCACCCCTTTCAGCACCTCAGTGGCAGGCATCAGAACCTCCAAAGTCACTCTAACAGAAACTAGGCACAAATTTAACATTCTAATTGAAATGCACGTCTAGAAGTGAAATGTAAAATTTTCTTTTACCTGCAGATAGCTTCTTTTTAGTCCTGTTGGAGACTGTATGACAAAGATTCCTGGGAAGTTTTCACATGGCAGATATCCTCAGAAACACCCCATTTCATCAAGACATCTGCCACCAGCAATAGGTCTATAATGCCAACTGCAATTAAATCCTTGAGGAGTAGCATGCAGTATCTCACTGTTTATGAATAGCAATGAGTATGTTACTGCTCACAGAACCGTGAGCTCAGCAAAATCCTCAGGTAATTTTTCATTATACTGCAATCCTCTGCACCTTCAAATCAATTAAGGTTCTGCCATGAACTTCTAAAACAGAGTAAAATACCTCAGGACATGCAAAAACCCACAACAAGGAGAGCACAGCTCATAGTGTAGTAGTAGCACAAAACAACACAATCTGTATCAGCCCAAATAAAATACACCCACTGTTGCATGATTTATAACAAAGCATTTTCAGGGCTGCCTTTGAAAGAAGGGAATTCTGGAAGGTAAAACACAGATTCGAAGCAAGTGTTTATCTGTTTAAAAAAATGCTATGATTCCTTTCATCTTATTTAGAAAGGAAAAAAAAAAGTTTTCCTTATACACAAGCAAAGCCAGACATGGCTTCAAGCACACCTTCAAACCATATAAAACAAAGAGAAGTGGTAGTAGCACATATCCAGATTCTTTTTTATAACATGTAGCTGAGACCTGTCCCACTTACTAGGTCAAGATCCCTGTTACATATATGCATATAGAAAGACTAACTCAATATATATATTACCCACAGTATGTTTTCAACAGGGGGGGTTTCTCTAAATACCTATACTCAGAGGAGTGGCCTCAGTCCCTGTTGAGGCTTTGCTGGTGTTGGAACCCAGGGCATATCTTTGGCTGCCCTGGGAGCTCAGGAACCCTGACTGGACAGTCTGGGAACTGAGCAAAGGAAGTTTGACTTTTATCCAAGAGCACTGTAATACCCTGGACCTGTCCAGGGGGGTGAACAGGGGGGTTTTGCCTCTGTCAATGGGGGTCACAGACCCTGGCACAAAGCAGAGATGAATTACAAATCTCAAGAGTGTAAAATACAGTAGTTCAGCTTATCACAGGGTGAGAAATTTGTAGTTTTAGGTTTTTATAATAGAAGTAGATGGAGGCAACATGGAGATTTTAGGGTGGAGCTTAGGCGGCTTCTTCTTCTTTCTGGTCTCCATTTTCTGCTGTGACGTTAGCTCAATATAGTTTAGGGAGATTGGGACAAATAGAGGTGACTTGTTTAGTGTAAATAATGGACATTGGTAGGAAATTGTAAACAATATGTTTGTAATAATCTGTATGTAAGACAACGACCTCCCAGGGGAGTGGGAGTTCTTTGATGGCCGGTGTTGAGAACACACCTCGCTGGGCACAGAGCAAACTGTGAGATAAGAAAAGAATAAACAACATGATAGACCTTGAAAAAACAGAAGCCTGAAGCCTCTGTCTCTTTCTTGCATCTGGCTCAAAAATTCCAGGAAGGCAAAAAAGACTCTAACCACCTGAATCTCGGAAATCATAATCCGAGACGCTGGAGCATCAGGGTCTTAACAGCTGTGCGGTGAGACCAGGGCATCCAGATGAGCAGTTAAGTATCCTCTGCCCCTCTTTTAGGGGATTCCAACAAGCACACCCACAGCATTCTGGAAGAAATGCCACAGTGCTGCTGCAAGCAGGGAGTGTGATATCCTGGTAGCAATGGATGAAATGCTGGCTCTCCTTTGTGATGTTTCATTCCCTAATTTCCCTGTAGCCAGAGTTTTGATGGATGACTTTGATAGATCACAGCAAGGATGAAATGCCACCTGTCTCTAAAGCAGCCTCCAAAGGCAGTCTGGGCAAAAGCAATAGAGTGATGTAACCCCCTCAGTCTGCTGTTTGGCCTGCAGCTTGTAACTACTGCTGGCATGTGTGTGCCTCCAGCCCCAGCTCTGGGTGACCACAGTGCTCCTCTGCCTCTGTGACAACCCTTGGCTGCCAGCTCCACCTCTCTGTCTTCACTCACACACAGCTGCTTCTGCTTGCATGCCTCAGGCAATGTTTCTTTTCCTTCCTTTGGCTCAGAGGATTAGCAAATCAAGCTGGATACTAACCCAGGAGGCACCATAGTGCCTCATAAAGAGCCAACCGTGTGTGATAGCCTGCTGTGCTGCATCCCAGCTGGGTGCTCAATGGCCCCAGGTCTGGAACAACTCAGAAAGCATCAAGCCCAGTGCCCCTGGCATCTGACTTGGATCAGTGTAAACAAACTATTAACAACTACTCAAAAAACCCAGATGAACCATACAAACTGCTTTAGTGCTGTGTGGACAGGAGCTAGATACGACGGTCCCAGTCAGTCCCCTCCAACTCAGTGTGTTCTGTGATTCTATGCGGTTCTGGAGAAGAAAGTTTTAACATTCACAGTTGAACCTTGTATTGCAAAGTCTCAGTTCACCACTTCAAGTCAAAGTTATGGGCAGGATTATGCTATGTAGGACCATGAAACGTGGATATTTTGGGATTCAGTTTCCTTAGGTGCCATGAGATTGACATTCTACATTGTGCTGTTCATAGCAGGTAATACTGCTTGTCTTTCTTTCCATTCACAATGTGTTTATCTCCAGCAGCAACAGTTCATACTTCAGGCTGCTGGCCAGCTGTAGTAAGATGGATTCATATCTCAGAAAGAACAAGGTGGTCTCTGAAAGCCTCTTCTTTCTGAGACTGGCTCTGGACCTGGCAGCTATTACAGGCAGGAGAACTGAAAACAGAACTGAAATGCTTTTGTGGCACTATAAGGTTGTTAGATTAATGGCTTCAGAGGAACAGTTTAACAGAGAGGAAAATTTGAGTAACTGGTTTATTAAAAGAGGGATGGTCTGGGGCCAGTTCCTTTAAGAGTTAACATCCCTCAGGGCCTCAGATGCTTCTGGTGCTGCTTGCAGAGACCCACTAGAGACTGAAGTATGGATGAGAGGTACAAATCCTGCAGTGGGTCTCTACCTAGAGGAGGAAGGAAAAGCCATGGAGCAGTGGGAGAGAGCACATGAGAATGACAGCTTTTTTCTGCATCTGAATTACCAGGGCTTTGAGGTATTGTCAAACCCTGATGATTACAAGGGTGTCTGTATCCTAATTCAACACCACCCAAATTCTTTACAGGCTGGGCTGCGGACAGTAATTTATTTCTTATCACCTATACAATATAGACACTTCCTCTGGTTACATGAGCAGTATGATGGCCAGCAGGATCCTAGCAGTAAAAGGTTTGGTAATGTTTTTTATTTTCTCTCTGAGTTCCTAGAAAGGTAAAAAGAAACAAGGAGACAAATGTCTGAATAAAAAAAAAAATCCAAGGAGTATTTATGATTTTTTTTTCACTAGGCAAATGCCATTACTTAAACAGACTCCAAACACATAAAAAATGCTCTCCTATTCTCCCAAGACTGTGTATGTCTGTGTATTTATTGGTGCATGTCTGTGTGTGCTTTTAACTTTATAAAACCACTCCAGCAGTGTGTTGTTGAGCTATGGGAAATGTAATGCTTCTATGGGAAGCATTCAGCTCTGGCTCATTATCTGTATCTAACCATAGGATCACGAGCTCAGATACACAGACCGAGCCTCACAAGTAGCCTACAACATTCTTTTTCCTCACCATTTTTTTTCATGTAGCATAAAATTTTGTTTGATTTTTTATCCCAAACATGGCTACTGTAACAATATAAAGTAATGAACGTGTGAGAGAGCATGGGTAAGAGAGACAGGTTCTTTGGCAATAAGGTTCTTTGCTAAGCTGCTGGCAAGTTGCTTTGCTCAGGATGTGGAACAGCAGCTGAAAACAACCAAACACCAAGCCCCTATCAGGAAGCCTTAGGACTGTAATGCTGTTGCTAGGGATCCTGCTTTCAAAGTGCCATAGTTGAATAAAGTAGGTCAAGAAAATTACCATTATAATTATATTCTCCTTGCTGTTCTCTAGCCAGTCCTCTATCAGGCCCTGTTCTTCTGCAGGACCTTCCTCATTGCTTCATCTTGCCTTCCTGCACAGTGGCATATCCGCACAAAAATTGCAGGAAACTCCATCTCAGCCTCGTGGGAAAGACTCAGCTTTTTTTAGAAAAGGGAGCTGTTGCACAGAAGCCCTGAGGCTGAGAAGAACCCACACCTCCCAGCTGAGCTCTGCAAGTTATTGCTGTCTCCTCCCCTTCCAGCAAACAGCCAATCTCTGGCACAGACTAAGTACTGAAAGGATGGATTTAAGGATGGACGTATTTAATGAGAAAACGTGATTTAGGTGCCCATTAAGATACACACCTGTCTTGCTGTTTCTCTTTGGCAGACCAAGCATCTTGTTCTTCATTCCTGGGAGCAGTGAATAGTTTCTGCAGAGGTGCCTAGTCTTGTTACACTATCCACCAAAAGACAGGCACAGATTTCTGTGATAATATCCTAATTTAATGAGTTAACACTAATCAGCTAACCTAGGAGCTCCCAGATGCCACACATCTGCCCTTTTACAGCCCTACCAGTACTTTGCTTTTTGACTTAGGTCAATTTGCTTAGGGGCCTACCTTATGAATCAGGCAGGATTCAGTACTGAGACAATGTACCCAAAATGTTCCAACCAAGAAGAGCCTCTGAAAGACCCTGTCAGCCAGGATTAGGGCAGTTCCTCCCCTGCTTCCTTATGGGAGTAGTCTTGTTAGCTGGCTCATGTCATCACTGTGGTCTGATCTTGATAGGCCAGATGGTAGCCAGTGTTTTGGAAAGTGGTGGCCAGGCCTGATTCACTTCTGTTCTTCCCCTTTTGAGAACAAACATATGTTCTCTCTGCTGCTGTGCTACTACTCAGGAAGAATAAGATCAGGTTGTTTAACTCATGGCACAGCCCAGAGCTTAACCCCCTTTCCAGCCAGCCATGCCCAAGCACTGCCAAGAAAATGACTCAATACCTGACATTAAGAAAGAAATTGCTCCTCTGTTCTATCACCAAAAGGAAAATATTAATATCTACTTATTTAATAACTAGGAATTAGATATTGTTTGCACAGTATTTACGTACAAAGAAGAGGTAAGAGCTGTTAAGTGTTTTTAAAATATGCTAAATTTTAAAGATTGCATGAAAATTAACTCCTATGAAAACAATAAACCTTTTATGCTTGCAGAATAACTTTATTCTTCAGCAGTGTTGCTGTTGTTGAGCTTTTCTGTTTCCTTCATAAATGCCAACTCTCTGATGAGAAGACTATTAACTATGGATGCTGGTGATACATAACCTCTGTCTCTCTCTCAGAAAAAGCTTGGGGGCAGGGAGAGGCAGTTGTATGCCCTCTGATAAGAGCAAAGCCCAAAGTGAGGAATATAATTACATGTATATTTTTGTCATACTTTTGCCTGAGGCTGTGGACAATATTTTGAACCTAGATTACTTTTTTTTTTTTCGTGTCAAAGATAAACAGATGGTACTAGTCAAGTACTTCCTCTGGTGTCCTCCTCTATTTACAAAGATTGCACTGAGGGCACTATTTCCATGAAAATGGCAGGAGCAAAATAGAATCAATCACCATATTCAGAGATCCCTGATTCTGCCTCCCCAAAGGGGTTTGTGCTAAATATCACTGCTTTCATTTCCTCTGATTCCTCTATTTTGTTTGTTGTATCTGTTCATTTTTTTCCTCCTCACCCAACCATTTCAGAGAGCAATTCCCAAGACTTTGCCTTTGCCACCTGCCTTAGGGAACCCACCCCAGATCCACAGCTTCATTGCTGCCAGGATGGCTGGTGAGCAGTGACTTCCTGTGGCATCTCATTATTTTATAAAGGCCTACTTAACTACTTCATCTGGTTAGCTCAACACCCCAGAATATGGTACAGCTGCTTCCTATGAGCAGATACACAAGTGTAACAAAAGGCATGGTTCACAGCAACCAAAATTAGCTTACAACGTCAAAGGAGATCTCCAGGAAAGAAGGAAAAGACTATGAATTTCATAAATACCCGGTTTTTATCTAGAGCTAGAGTCAGATGGTGTCTGTTGTGCTCTGAGGCTTGGCCATCTTGTTTTATTTTGTTCCACAGCAGTTGCAACTGTCCTTTGATTCTGACGGGCTATTGTGCTGTTTTCCCATTAATTCTATTTGGATTTGTGTAAAGGGTTTGATTGGACCAGATTTCTTATGTATGCTAAATTGTTCCTTGGTCCTGCTGTTATTTATGCATTTGTTCCCCAGGTTTTTTTAAGTATCTGACAAGAAGACTCCAGGTACTGTTAACTGTCCTTTAAGATACTTTGACAAAAAAGCCAGTTCCAATTAGATCAAACAACCCAACAGTGAAGTCAGCCTTGCATAGGTTCCCGCTTCAAACCCTTTCCAGTGCAGCTCTCCATGCACTCAGCCTTCTGCTCACCTCCTGAGGATGAGAACAATTCCTTTAGGACCTGCAGGGAAACAGCACTAGACACCCACACTCACATTTCAAACTGCTCCAGCACAGGTACTGCTGCTGGCTACAGCTGTTGCAATGGCAAGGACAGCAGGAGAATACAGATAGTGTGTCTGTAATGTGTAATTTCCTTTGGCACCCTACACTTTCATGCTTTCCTTTCCAAAGCCAGGGCATTTAACACAACACAGACACTTTGTGCAATGCTGGCAAGAAATCTCTCTATTCAACAGATGTTACTGGGCACCTGTTCTGATCCAGTTGACAGCAGAAGAATTTGGAGACATAAGAGAATGGTGCTGTATTAACAAGGGGTTCCAGTGTATGTTTGCTTACTAGAAGTCCAGTCACTACCAGGGATAGGAAGTAGCACTTCCCACTGCTCCCCAGCCACCCTGCTCCATTACAGACACCAGCACAAAACAAGCTTCAGAAATACCAGAGAAAGCAGGGAATTAAGGAGTCATATGCAGTGCTAATAGCCACAGGCACTCCGTGAGATTCAAATCAGGCCAGGAGAACTCGTCATAAACAGGAGATGGGGCAGTCCTTTCCTGCTCTAAGTCTAGAGGAACTGCTGGATCAGGGTGCAAATTAGAACATCCACAGGTGGGAAATCAAACCAGCTTTGAAAGGTCTATAAACACTTTCTTAACATTAGCTACAGCATGAGTAGGACTAGCATCTGTAAAGATGAGAGCCTCTTGCCTGGGACAAAGTTCTGTCTGCCACATCTGGTGTTTCTCCAGAGAGACATCTCTGATCCACTGACTCTGAACTCATCATGTGTAAGGGTTGCCATGGGGACATGCTGAGATTGTGCCATTTTAACATTTATCTTCCAGATTCCTCAAAGAAACGACTACATAAGCTTCTAGGCAATAAATATGCATATAAAAATGGGAATATACAAACCAACCCATCAAGCAGCTTCAAAGCTACAATATACCCCCATCCTGGCAGACTTGAGTCTTAGCTGCTGTTTGCACAGTAGCTGTGGGAACATTCACAGTCCCCAGACTCCTCTATGCCACGAATGCAAAAATGAAAAATGTTTGGGTGAATGGCTCATAAACACAGCTTGTTTTCACAGAGAGATAAGACAGGGAAGGAGGAAGCTGTGCAATGTTTAAGAGAAATTTCTGAAAATCATTCATGAAGCACTACCTGTGTTTTACTTATGGTACCTTTTAAGCAAATTCATTCATATAGCAAGGAGAAAAAATTGACATAAAGAGCTGTAATCTAAACTTCCTGCTGAAGAGCTGTGTGGAAGGGGAGAAAAGCCTGAGCTCTTACACAGAAATGCTTGTGGCTTCTCATCATTTAGACTTTACCTTTGCTGTCTTTGGGAGAGGAATTTAAAAATATTTTAAAAATTAAAAATATAGAAAGGGAAAAGAAAGAAAGGAGATAAGAGGGAGATAGATGGCATAGAGGCAAGAAAAAGAGAGAAGAGTACTACAGTTGACATTAGCTGATGGAGTACATGACCCATAACCCATGGCAGGAATAGGGCTGACTTGCAACCATGTAGCTGCTAAGTACAACTCTGCCAGGACTTCAGGTATAAAGAATGGACGAGTCATCTAGGGAAAATTAATAATACCACTGGATTCAGTGAAATTTCTCCAGGGATACAGTAAGGATGAGGACACCCTAGCCAAGTGGAAAATGGTCTGTGGTATTGATCCTCAAGCCCATAAATTGAGGGTAGGTTCACACAGCAAGCTGAGCTGTAGCTCAGAGGTAACAAAAGCTCAACTCTTCATGGCAGCTTTCCATGACCTGTACCTGCACTACAGCACAAAGTCTTGGAATCTCCATGTTGTTTTACCATTGAAAAATGTGTGGCACCGTGTTGAGAACATCTCTTGTTGTTCTCAACAAGAACGTAAGATGTTCAAAAGAACATACATCTTGCATGTAAAAAGGCAAATTTTATCCATATCCTCTCCTCACCACTACCCAGCGTCCTCTCACCCACAGCCACTCTGGTGATGCCCACTCACAGCTAAATCCTGGGGCATTTCTGCTGGCAGCAGGAGCTGGTGTAAACCAGCCTGTAGGCCTAAGGATCAAATCAGGGTGGCTTTAGGAAATGCTTTCTGACTTTCCTTAGTCCCAAGGGATGGTTCTGGCAATGGAACTGAGAAAAATCACCAAGCCAAGAGGAAGCAGGATATATAATTATGCTAGTTCATATGTCCAGCATTCTGATAATGTAATCTTGTAGGTAATTTTTAATTTTTAATATGGAGATACTTTTAAACAGGTGTTTGAGTTATTAAGGTAAGCCTAAGTCAGGTGAATAAACATTTGGTAAATTTTTGATGGCTGAATATGATTAGAATACAAAATACTCTCAATAAATTGGAAAAGCTTTCTGGACAAACATCAAGATATTCTCAGCAGGGGTGAGTATAGTGTACTACACTCAGATTAGCACAGTCAACCAAGCAAATGAGTACAGACTGAGCTGGGCAGCAAGATCTAGAAAAATGTCTAATAATTACAATGAATGATAATGTTTGGATGAGGCAATGCTATTGGAAAGTGAAAATATAACCCTGAATTATAAAAAGAGTAAAGCCTGAAAGATGTTCTATTGTTAAGATCTCACTGGAGTGGTATGCTCAGTTTTGGATGAAACATTTGGAGAATGACCTGGAGCACCTGGAAAGCATAAGAAAGAGCACATAGTACCAGAAAACTAAGAAACATCACCAGTGAAGAGTGATTGAGATAATTTTGTTTACCTCAAAAGAAGCTTTAAAATACAGACAAGACAATTGCAAATGGGAAGGGAAGAACTTGTTATTGTCTGTTTAGATGTGGGTCTCAATTGCAATGAGAAAAGATTCAGAGGCAAAATTAGGAACTATTCTATGTTACTAAGAAAATGGAGCACAGAAATAGATATGATGGATTTTCATCACCAGGGCCTTTGACTAGGAATTATATAGTCTTTTTGAGGGTGGGATAAGAAGGGAAGGCATGTAAATAGGTCTGATTTAAGCTTTTTAGGCCTAGATGATACTCACTGGTATATTTTGATAGACAATAATTTGCCCTAAAAGGCTCTTCATTTTGTTTTTAATGCAGAAATATGACACAGAAAAATGAAGAAACCAAAGATTCAAGAGGTTTTCCAGCTCAGGTGTGGGTTGGTGCCCATAGGTACTATATGAAGACAAAAGAGGAGAAAGTATCACTAACTTAGTCCTGCCACTCTGGGGGAACAGCGCAATTAGGGCATGGAGTGAAATACAAGCATGACCTGAACAAGCTCATTATCAGTGAGATTTCAAAATTACAATATCAATTAATAAAATGCACCATGAAATTCTAGCATGAATTCAAGCTGTCTAGTAGGGGTAGAAATAGAAAGTTTGTAGAGTTCTTTGATTGATTTTATCTGAGAAACAAGCATTATCTTTTGATGTGTGATGAGGCAAAGACTACCATTTGAAAAGTTTTTTAATGTCTTGTGTATGTAGTCTGTTTTTTAAGACAAAGCATCGGTTCAAGAAGTAAGTTATTTTAACAAATGAAGTTACATTAAAGCAACTCTCTTATAAATTAGAATTAATCCTTCACTTCTGACATTTGCAGCTAAGGTGTACAAGGAGGTAATATGATACAGCAATGAGGAAACACACAGTCTGGAGCTAAAAATATCACAACCCACACTTGAAAGTTAGCTCTAAGATGAACAAATTACCCTTTTAGAAGTGAGAGGCATATATTTGACTATCAAATAATATTGAGTATTTGGTACTACAGAAAATGCAGATGTTACTAATAATACACACTTTTTCTCATTACAGATTCTAGTACCGCATATTTAGAAAAGACAAAAGTCAGTGTAGTGAAAGGATTCCTGCTAGCTCCAGTGCCTAAGAGCTTCAAGGGCCAGATCAGTGAAGGAGCACTAATTCTTGCTAGATACAGCAGCTGGGATCAAGACTTTAGCATGCCAAGCTGAGTTCCTGGTTTAGAGATTGTGAATCAAGGAACGACAGTACAAGCAGTGCCCGTAATGCCTCACTGAACTTCCCAGGGCTTACAAGTTGGCTTGATCTAGTAAGGAAAATACATCATGGCTTTATCCACAACAGCAAAACCATCAGTCTACAGCTCACTGCCCTCCCAGCTACCCTAGCAATGGAATTAGCTGCAAGGGCACACAGAGTTTCCCAGTAGCGTATTTTTCTGAGCACATGGGCCCACGAGAACAAACAACATCTTTGCTCAACATCTCAGACTAAAGCAGTGATGCTTTTAGTGCTGATGGGTGAAGGGCTGAGCTGCTGTGACACCACCAGTGGGGAGCAGCACCGTGCACAACTCCTGAACACAAGCAGCATGTCCTGGTTAAGGAGTGGGAGCACTATGGACCAGATATTCCTGTACCTTCAGTGACTCACTCTGTGCAGCAGCTTCAGCAAGGGAAGTCCAGGCAGCTACAGTGCTGCCAGCTCTCATGACACATCACACTTTTGTAGCCACTGAGCTGGTGCAAATTGATTCTTGTTCCCTCTTTTTAACAGAAAATGCAATTTGCCTCTCAGAGGAGGAGATTTTTGGGTAAGAGGAAACAGCTCAAAAATTAACTTTGGTCACAGAAAGCAAAATTTTAATTTGCAGTTTAAAGCAACCTATTAGTGAATGGTACCCAGAGGAGGAAAATCATGCAGCTGTCTGAAAGGAGTCCAAAATTCAAATAAAATGTTTCCAGGTAAGCTAGCCAAATTTGTCAAAATTACTCTTGGGTGAGCAAATCAAAGCCTATAATTTGTTGACAGCATCCTACAGCTATGTGTGTAATTAGATAAATACTGTAGGCTCGGACTGAAATTCACTCTTCAATAATTGACATAAATAAATATATAAATAAATAAGACAAAACATTAGGGTTTGGTTTGTTGGGTTTTTTTTAGAAAACACATTATTTCCTCATTCAGGAAGATAATTTATTTGAAATCTAAACATGCAGGAACTCCATTATCCACAGCAACAATGATGCCTTTTCAAGCTCTTTTAAAAAATAGTGTGTTAGACACATAAAATATCTTTTCAAAAGAAATTTATGCCACTGGGAATTGGCTGTCTAAAGATCTTTGAGGAATTGTGGTTTAATGTTGTGTTTTTGAAGCCTCAGGTTTTAGGCCTCTTTTTTAAGGGTAAAACTCTAACACAAATAGTTGAAAGGTTTGTTTTTTGAAGCTCTACATTTAATTTTCTAACTCACTCCCATCTCCTTAAAGAGTTGCATCATATTGGTGCTCAGGCTATGGCTACACACCTTACTTCCAGGGAGTTATTAACAGGTTTCCCATGCAGGGAAGGGGTTTTTAGCTCTCATTACACAGGAGTTGACAGGGGCTGGCTCACACTATGGCCAGTTGCCAAGTCAGTGCATCTTTTCAGCTCTATGAGCCCCTTTTTAACACGCAAAACTCTTCTGCTTCTCCCTGAAATGTGTTATCAAGTCTCTACAGGGAGGAATTAATGTAAGAAGACTCTGGCTGTATCTTCTCATGGGCAGTTTTCCTCCCTCATCCTGTTGCACAAACCTCGACACACGTGTGTCAAAGCTGAGCACAATAAAATAAAGAAATTCACGTGCTAGATGGCGGCATGGAGAGCCCTTCCCTACAGCATGTCCTTCTGCCACAGGGAACAGCTGTACCACGGCAAGGAGAGCAAATCTGGACTGCTTGACTGTGCACTCATCAAAAACACAATCAGAGATCTACAGTTGCTGTTGAAAATGAAATTATTCTTGAAGGAGCAATATAAAAGTAGGCAATCCCCTTGCTCATGGCCATGTTTTATTGAGACTGTCCAGTTTTGTAAGGGGGATTTATTGAATTTTCTAGTTTCACAGAGTTTGTCCCATTTAATTTTGTTCTAGATCCTAAAAAAAACGTACTTGAAGTCCTGAGGCTGGGTAATGGGAGTTTCTTTTGTTTGTCCAGCTTTGATGAACACTGACTAGTTTCATGTACATACTGCAATGGCAACACTTCAGCCAGCATTACATCCCGGAGAGCTGATTGGCAGTCATTTGAAATGAGGGATTATCTCGTGGTCGAGGCAGAAGGACAGGACTCAGGAGACCTGATTTCTGTTCTTTGATCAGTCACACAAACTCTGCATGACACCAGGCAAGCCAATTAATAGCTCCGTGTCTGCGTTCTTTAGCAAAATTGAAGGTACAAATTTTTTTTGTTAAATTTTACTTTTCTCCAAACAGACGGGCAGTTCTGCAAATTGTTTTTTATTGCTTGGTATAATAAGGACTTCATTTCTGTTGTGCTCTTCAGTGTTTCCAAAATTCAAAACAAAAAATCCTTTTATACTTTCATGATCTGTTTTCATATGAATACTGAAAAGTGATCAAGCCCTCTTCTATATAAATTTGGCTTAGGAGTTTCATCACTAGTTTTCATTATTATAATTTACTACTATTTACCTGGCAGTGATTCCAGGCCTCGGAAAACACTTGAGAAAATTATTTTACAAATGAGGTCTGTAGAAATGAGCTCTGGGTGTGGGTGAGAGACTGTGTTTATGCATCAGAGTAATAGTAGTAGTTTTGCTGCAGCCATGATGGTCAAAATACATAAGCAAATCAAGTTTTCTTTTATCTCTTACTAGCACAGGTAGGGTGCCAAATTCACATAGCCAGTGCTCACATTTTGAGTTCTGAAGTAGCTGAGGAAAATTCAAAGATGCAGCCTCTTGCTCTCCTACCCTCTCCTCCCTCCCCAAAAAGTGCCATCATTGGCACTGATTTGCCAGCAAATGGAGAGATACAAGTCCCCATCAAACACTGCATCTGTGCACATAACATTAATGCATGAACAGTCATTATAGAGGTCAGAAGAAGAGTTTGTTCTCATTTTCGCATCCCCACACTGCAGCTGACAGCTCAGCAGTTGAGCTGCAGTGATGGACAGTGACTGCACCAGAGTTTCCTTTCAACTTCACTTATTCAAGACACTGATAATTTGGACAGATAAATATGAGAGTGGAATAATTTACTGCTGTGCTTCTCACTGTGCTGTATAAGTCTCCCTTTAATGTAGCTCAGCTACTGAGAAGAAAATCTAGTTTTATTCTAATTTTCTGCATGCTTACAGGGGAGAATCATTGTTGCAGTTATGATTTAATAAACAACAACTTGGACCTGGACCAGGTTAATAGATGAGCACCAGGCATAACAACAGAACAGGTGTAAGAACTTCTATTTTTCAGTCTTAGACAAAAAGTAAATGCAGCAGGACATCAAACAACACGTTCTCTTCTTCCTGGTTTTCTTGTAATGAAATAGCCCAACTCCAGATTTGCATCTGGAGCCATACATTTGCTCAGCTTTTCCTACCTGTCATTGAACACCTGGCTCTTTTTAGGAGAGGACATCACAGCCCATCTGCTCTTCTTTCCAAAAGTAATTCAGAGGGGCAAGCCACCTACCTATGGAACATTTCACTGATGCAAAAGAAACTAAGCCATTGCCACTTGATGTGGACTTGTGGTCAGTCTTCATTATTAGATTTCAGGCTAATTTGACAATGACCTTTTGCCTGATGTTGTTAATTTTGTTTCCTGCAGTTTTTCATTAAAGAAGATAATGAAAATACAAGCTCCTTGGTGTAAATCATTAAAGACTCTGACTAGCAATGTGATAGCAAAAAGTTCTCCTTTAGTTCTTTTCTTGTTCGTATTTTAAAGTACCCTTATAAAATCATGAAAGTGAAAGACTCACTACCATGCAAAAATAAAGAAATCTTCATAAGACACCGTACTGTGTTCCATGAGAAGCCCCTGTTGTATTGCCATTGGCAAAATTCACAAAGAGTAGTGGTCTGTAAAAAGATTCCTTAATGAGGACAGCATGTGTGAATAGAGAGGCTCTGTGTGTCTGCAAAGCCCATGCTGTTAGCCAGGACTGAACTGCCCCACAAGTGCTGGGCCTGCATGAGACTTTCTGGTCACCAAAAGATTAAATATCTTCACTATCAGCTTTTTGTAACACTTTTGCTGAAACAGAGGGTGTCATGTGGATGACTTATTAAGGATTCATTTCTGTGTGCCCTTTAATACACTAGAGTCTAGCCTGATGTTCAGGCAAATGCATTTCACAGGAGTGCCTCATAAGCAATCTGTACACACATTAGCTGGGAAATTGCAATGGTCTCAAAACTGAAGTAGTTTTATACTGCATTATCACTGTCAGATTTGCTTTTAAGACCAGATCTTTCTTTGGCAATCCCTGAAATAGTGAGTGTTCTCATTATATTCTTCACTTGGAAGAAGTGAGTTTTATTGCTCTGCTTCTCTTTTGAGCAGAACCAGCTTTTGCCTATTTTCTAGACTGGGGAGTGCTTTTTCTGTGCTACGTTATTCATCAGTAAAGTAGCAAGGGTTTTGGACTGAGTGGGCAATTTGACTAGAACAATTCTGTTGGTGCTAAACTGTCATGTTTCAGCTATCCAACTAGTTGGCTCATTCTAACTCCTCCTAAATGTAAAAACCTGAGCTGAAAAAATAACCCTGAAAGAAAAGTGTCAAGCCTGATTGATATAGTTACCAGCTTACTAAAAATTAAATCATTGATATTTAGCTATTTCAGACTTCTAGTTGCCTATAGCAATTGGACAAGTATCTTGGATACTGCAAGAGAAGTGGGTTAACCTGAGCACACTGCAAGACATAAATGAATGGTTACTTGCATAGTAACTTAAGCTGTCCTTCTCCAACATGCTAAAGTCCCCGTTCTGATTCTATTTGTAAATATCTCACATTTCTAATCTAATTTTATCAAATAATTGCAATCACAAAGTTCTTCAATATTTATTGGAAAATAACAGATCTAGGTAGCATTGGCACTTCCAGTTTTGCCATTAACCTGGATATTGCCTTGAAATTCAACAAAACCACAATGGGTTAGAAGTGGCTGAGGACCTACAAACTGTCATCAGTGAAGTGAAAAACTGGACTCCATGGCATAATAGGTAGTTCCTTCCCTGTTCCTAGATACCAAGAACAATGCCATTATTTTTAAAAATTCCCTCCACAGAAGTTACAAGCAAAAGAAACATTTGTGACTTCTTAAATATTGTACCTGCAAAAATCTAGACCTTCCTTCATGATCTTTGCACCCTACTTAGTTAGGCAAGGCTTTGCTGAAATCTGTGACAGCTTTGACTGAATAAGGGCAGCAGAATTTGATCCCATGATAATAACACAAAAATCTGAATTCCAGACAAGGTGTACTCTAGGAAGACTCGCAGAAATTCCTTGGAAAAGGAGTTTATAATCTTTTTGTTTAGCAGAAGAACAGTGTGGCAGAGAAACAGGCTGTCAGACACTTTCAGGATCAGTGTCTCCAGCACAACAAATACTCATTTTATACAGTGGAGAACAAAGCTATGAATCATGTTGTATGTGAAGGGCAAAAATCAAGAAAAGGTAATGAATATAGACAGTTACATGTTGCAACCTCAACCTTCTACCAGTTCTCAAAGTCAGTACTTGAACTAATTCCCAGGTTAGTTCCTTCTGCAACAGTCTAACTTTCTTCTTAGAGTACAAGGGATTTCTAGTTAAATAACGCATCTCCATTATATCCTTATTAGCTATGATTTCTTTAGTTCTATATGACTTCAAGTGTTTCAGCAGTTACAAATAACATAAAGCAAGAAAGCATTTCTAAAACTGATCAAAGCTCTGTGGTCTGCCAGCTCCAGTGCCTTATCACCAGTAACTAGTGGTTGCTGTGACAAGGAAAAGTACAAAACCCCCTGATTACTGAACAACCAGAGAAAGGTTGTCTTTTGATAGAGACAGGTTCCCTTTTGATAGAGACAAGGCAATAAATCTATTTTGTAGGCTGCATTGACAATCAGGTGGAAGCAAGTGACAAAGGCCACAGTCAAGGCAGATGCTCAAGATGAGCAAGTGAAAAAAGATTAAAAAGCCATCAGTTCCAAGGGTGAAAAGAATGGGAATGCAGTCCAGGATCATCAAAACAGTGATCAGAACAGCAGTGCAGGTTCCAGGAAATGAGTGGGCAGAGTAAAAGCAGGATCATCTGAGTAAAGACTGTGGACTCACTGCCACTTAATGGGTGCCTGATGGTGAAACCCAGATGTGGGCAGAGTAGTCCCAGGTAGCTGCTGCCAGTGGGGCAGCTAAACTCCTGAAAGCTCATACTTTCTCATCCTCTAGAGAAGCTAGTCTGTAACCTAAAGCCTCTTGAAACTTTTTTTTTGCCCTCTGCCAACCCCCTATTTTTATTTTCTTTCGGGTTTTTTTAAGTCCTGTAATTCTCACTGGTATTTTCTATAGGAAAATAACATCCTGAAGGATTTGTATTCGAGGTTTTGCAGTTTTTTTAAAGGAAATTATCTTGCTGATGTCTCATTGAGATTTAAAGTGAGCTATCTGACCTGAAGGTATTCCTGCACGAAGAGCCTACAGCAGCAGGCAGAGGAGACCAAAGCCGGGCTGCTGGTCCCACACCAGCTCCCCAGTATTGTCCCTAGGGGCAACTCATGTACACTCAAAGACTCTCTGAGAATTCCCAGAGAAGTGACACACATCGAGATCTCATGGCAGTGACAGAGACAGCTGTTTTTAAAATCAGGGTTATAAACCAAATGCGATTTTTAGGATGAAATCTTGCTTTCCTCTTGATCACAGCATTAGAGCATTGGTCAACCATTACATGAAGGTATCAGTGGTGCTCCTGAGACTGCTGAAATCTTTGCAGGGGCGGGGCTATGCAGGAGGAGCAAAATCAGCACTGGAGTTTAAATCTTTAATTACTAGGGAAAGACAAATAATATAGTAAATTTTTCCTCTTTGTGAATGAGTGTGCACACAGACATTTCCCTTCTGGTTAGTAAATATCACACCCTGACTTTGGGCCATCATTTGCCATATGATGTGTGAGAACATTTTGTTGCTCTCTTTAAGGATTTATTCCTATTTGGAAGAAAATGGAGTTTGGTTGTGAGCAGTGTGGCACTACTGACAAATCTGCTAAGCCAAGTGCTTTGTTCTTCATGAGCAAATAAGATGAAGTAAGCTGTGCAGAGTGAGTGCTGCAGATTGAGGCCCTGAATGGATGGTTGTTAGGAATATTCATTTGAGCTTTTGGAGGCATTTCTACTAGAGTCTGCCCCAGTGATTCATTGACTCTTTTCTAATCTCTCCCACCTGCAAGTCAACAATCCATCTGGCTGGTGCAAACAGAAACATAAATCTTGTAAGTAGCCCAGCTTTTGCATTCCCTGATTTGCCCCGAAGTTGAAGACGCTTTAAGCCACATTTTTTAAACACTTTGGAAACACTAACTATGTACAACATACTAAATAATTACTGGGGAAAAAAAATTAAAAACCCAAATCCCACCTTCAGAAACTATAATTAAAAGTTCTGTTGAGTTTGGTGTAAGGCATGCTGAGCATCAGCCAGAAGTGAAGCCAACAGACTGAGAAGAGTACAGAGGCTTGGAATTAATGCCTAGTGTTATGAGTAGACAAAAATTTCTTTATGAAGCAGCTTTGCAAGCGTATTTGTAAAATGTTCCCTAAACCTAGAAACTCTGTAGAGAATCCCTGACTTTTGATGGATTTTGACACTAGTGGATAGGCTTTTGTACTCCCCATTAATAGCTCACTCAGTGGGTCTCCAAGACTCAGCACAGGAACCACAGGAATTGTGGATTTCATGGGTTTCTCCTGGCTATGTGGTAAATGCACTGCTCCAGAGATGCCTTGTCTGGAAGCAATGTTTGCTTCAGGAGAGCTCCACAGGTCTCCTCTGCACTCCAGCCACAGGTGAGCAGCACAGTGTTCCTCCAGATACCCATCTCATTCCACCCAGAATCCACCAGGGAAAAATGGGGAGTCAGGCTGTTTGTTTTTGAGGGTTTCCAAAACCACAGATTTTGCATGTCAGCACACCCTGTGGATCAGGGACTCAGTGATTCAGCCAGGTCAGCTGGTGAGCAACAACATTTTCTGGTCTGCAGGCACATCAACCTCACCTAAAGGGAGCCCATCCGTATACATTGACCATCCTGAACCAACATTTAACAAACTTGTACTCCAGCAGCACAGAAGATGCTGCTTCACTGCAAATCAGAGCAAGGTACATGAGAGAAGGATCACTTCTGGTGAAGAATCTCAGCATTTCAGTGTCTGAAATGTTACACAACAGAGTAATAATCATGGCCTTTCTTGAAGGACGGTTAGGTAACACATTCATTAAAGCTTAGTTGAAGGAGCCTCTCAGACATCAAAGACTTCATCTGCAGCACTCTATTCTTGCAAAAGTGACATTCAGGACCTCTGGATATTTTTAAATATCATGTTTACTATTTTTCCTCACAGCAAAGGAAGAAAATGTTCACAGCAGTACACATCACATCTTCACTACATCTCCTTTTTAGTGATTCCAAGATAAAAATGCAAATATTCATATTAAAAAAATACATGAGGCTGTGTACACAGATTTAACAAGTGGAAAAAATTATAAACAACCGTATTAAAGCATGCAGCCAGCACCTGACACCACAGCAAGGATTTCCTGTGAAATTCAAAGGCTTCAAATTCAAACACCTCAGCCGTTTTCAAAGGAGACTAATGTCATTACATGCCAACTTCACTTCACTGATCCTCTTCAGCCAGCCTTCATCTACCCCTGCCTGAGTAGCAACAAAAGAACCCTTTTTTTTCTTCCAAAATAGCTCATTTTCTGCTGAAACTTGAAGGACTGCATATGGTATGGACTGATAATGTACATGCAGCAGTGAATCCACTTCCACTGCTGGCAGTGCTGTGGGACAAGTGTGCTAAAGAGGAAAAATGTAATTTCCCAATAGGGATATCCACTTGTGATAGGAAAGAGGAGCAAAGAGATGTGAGAGAGAGAGTTTTGTGGACCAGTTCAGCTCTTACTGTCCTTTTCCTGTCACATAACCACAGCAGCACCAAGGCTGGTGCTGGGAAAGGGGCATCTACCCCACCAACACTTCTACCCCTCTCACTTCTCTCTCTAACCAGTCAGACAATGAGGATAAAAATCTCATCAACGCTTTCCATCTTTCTCATATTCAGGGGGTCAAAGAGGATCAGTAATGAGAGCCTCTTCCCAGTTTATCAAGGATGCAGGACCTATTCCAGGTTATCATTTATCAGCCCTCTCTGCCTGCTATGAATGAAGCCCTTGGACGAAAAACTCCAGAAGGACAGAAAACAAAGAGATTTTTTAAAATAAAGCAGTCTGTATATACCACAGAAACAAACACAGACAGCACAAAGGGATTCAACAGCTCTCTAAATAATGAGGGCCCTGGTACTTTTTGGGCTGGTTGGCTTGTCAGAGACAGGATGGACCTGGTAGCTTGACCAGGGCCAGTCATGCAGGGAAAGGGAACAGAGGAGAAAAAATGAATGGGATTAAGAGACAACAAAGCCAGGGGCTTAGAAAAAGACCTTTAACAACATGACCATTAGATTAGAAATTTAGAAGCTGCTTTAGGCAGCACTTGAACAACTCATAATAGGAAGAAAAAGTAATATAAAAGGAAGACAAAGCCTTTTGAACAATGTGAGCCTTTTCTTTCCATTCCTGAAATAGACAAAATAATGTCTGTGGTGGTTCTCCTGCTAGCTGGAGTCATATCCTTTCCTTGTATATGCATAAATAGCTTATTGCAGTTGGTTCAATTTTTCCCAGAAACTATAACAGATCAGCATCCCACTTTTCTCAGTGAAGTAAAAACACAAAGCAAAGAAATATTGTTGCCCCACAGTGTTAATAATTTGAGGAGATGAGATAAAGTGTAAGAGAAAATAATTATCATTTATGAGAAAGAAAAGAGGAAATGAGGCACATGTCTAGCTGCAGTTGTGACTGCAGGTGGTAAGGTGTACACACTGTTCTGCCTGGTGCTACCTGGAGAGAAAGAGAGCAATGAATCCATACCTTTGATTAGCCCATCTTAACACAGACACAAAATGCTGAAAGAAAATAAAACTTTCCTGAAATCACACATGCAAGACTGGAGTTTATCCTCCACAGAAATATTGAAAGTAAAATTAAATGCCTTGGAGCACACTGTGTCAGTTTGGAAAAAATAAACCACACACAAATGGGGGTTAATCTGGAAATAATTTTTCTATGCAGATTTGTTTTTCACTGGGAGAAACTTACCAGGTTTTAAAAATTTGTTTTAGCTACACAGAAAACATTTCACAAACAGGAGGACTAATTTTTCATCTCCTGTCCTGAGGGCACTTAACTCAAAAACCCGAAATTCACAACCAATTTGTCTTCACAGGTGCCTGAAAGTTTAGCATGCCTTAGCACTTTGGTGCCTGCTGGCTCTTCCAGCAATATGAAAACTATCCAAGGAAGAGACACTGTTTGCCAGAAATAACACTCCAAGGAATCACTTCGTTCATTTTCTCTTGGGTAATGCCACTACTTCCTCCTAGACTCTCTTTCACAGAATGGCTTGAGAGGAGTCCACACTGCAAAAATCACAACCACTGCCCTCCAACAGTACTGGTCAAACAGCCCATAACTGCTCTGTTTCTCTCATCTTCCAGAACACAATGCAGTGGCAATAACACGTCCAAAGCACCACAGGCACTGCCATCACTGCATTGCAACACTGACTGCTTGTCTCTCTAAAGCCATCCCTACAGGACATTTCATTATCAGTACTGTTTCAAAGTAGTGGAATGAAAATCACCTGGCACATGTTCTTCAGGGCCTTCAGGATTTTTTCAGAATAAAATTAAATTTCGAGATCTCTGGTCCTCTTTCATGCACATACTCCTGTTAGAGAAAAGCAGTAGTTTGCATTACAGTCCACAGAAAATGCATATGTGCCTGCATATCTACTGAATAACAGTAGGAAAACTGTAACAACAGAAAAACAATACAGAGCAATAAAAGATTTTGAGAAAGATGGGAATGGAAGTCCTGCTTGAGAAGATACAGGCTATATGAATAAACTGAATAAATAAATAAACAAATTTATAAATAAACAAATAAACAGAGGAAACTTCTGTTTGTTGCCAGACTAGCCAAAATAAGTGATACCATCATATTTGAGATGCACTAAAGTGCATTCTTACGCCAAACATACATTCAATGTTAGCAGAATTCAGGCTGCACACTAGGAATACAGACAAAGAAAGAGATGTATAGATCATTTCCTGTATACATCCCACATACATTCTTATTTTCCAAAGACAGAGTTTTCGGTAGTTTCTTCCCAGTAACTTTAGAAATTTTCTTGAATAGTCCATGTTGGAAATATATTCAGTCCTAGCTTCCATCATAGTCAGAGGAAAGTCATTGGCTTTCTCAGGGTAAGATTAAGCTCTGCAGACAACTATGAGGATTATCAAGGAAACCTGAGCCAGGTATGGCTGCATCTCAAAGCCAAATGGAGACAGTGGGCAGAACATGACATGCCTGGTCATCCTCACTATCCCAGTAAGAACACTTGTCTGCTGGCTTCCCCCTCCCGGTATCAACATGCCAGGACACAGGGAAAGAGAGGGTGCTGCACATCTAGGTCTTGCCTGAGCAAAGAGCTTGGTTTCTCCCTGACCCACAGATTCATCCTACACACCTAACCTGAATCTAGGGCAAGCACCAGAATGTAGGCAGTCAAAACTGAGGCCTTAGGTCTAACCCGTATTTAGAGTGGCACCAGGCCCCTCCCACTGACACCTATTTGGCCTGCCTTAGGTGAGGATCTGTACCCATACCCGTGTAAAAAAGCAAGGATTGAAAGGATTATATGCATACACAATGGGAAAAAACACAGTAAAATACGTAAATAAAGAACACTGCCTTTCAAATTCTATTTTAAAACCTGTGTGGGTTTCTCTGATCTTCTCTCCCCCTCACCTTTCTCCCCTGTTAGCACAATTGAACGCAGAACAGAGAAACGCAACAAAAAAAATTCCGAGTGTGTCATTTTAGCTGCCTGAAGCACTTTTAACTTACTGTGCTTATGGTGCAGCTAAAACAGAATTTGATAATGCCACGCAGTCTATCGTCGTAGGTTGCACTAAAGGATTAATTGAAGGTTTATGCTGCAGAGTGCTATGCTATTCTTATAAACAAAACCCCGTTACCTCAGTTACTGAGGCTGGGAGTTTTTGAGTTCACTGATTTGCATTTTTCGTACACTTCTAGTGACTAAGGAGGGAGGCTTGGAGCAAGATTTAGGGGACTGTAATGCTGGAATCACTTATTTTACATTTAATGGTAGATTATGTATAGCCTTCTTTTAAAAAAGCAAAGCAAAACAAAAACTAGAGCTAAAACTGAAGAACAAAAGCCAAGTCAGTGCCAAAGCTGTGTTTGTTTTATTCTCCTCCATCTCCATTCCTTCATCCTACACAGACCTCCTGGCCGCCTTTCTTGTCTGGATTCACAAAATAGGCTCCCTCTTATCACTTTCAATTTCTTTTAGACTTGTTTTACCTGCAGTGTCCACTATATGTTAATCAGCTAAGCTGGTGGAAGAGAGAACTCCATTGCTGCTTTCATTGCAGTTTTCACGCTTCTTCATGCAAAGGCTTAGCTTTTTCTCTTTCAGTTGATGAACCTGGACACTCTTAAAGATGGGATGTTCTTATTCTGAGAGTTTACACCAGGCTGAAAACACCACCAGCACTGAGCAGATCCTAATTACAGAGGTGATCAGTGAATGCTATTCAGAAATCTCTGGAAATCAATCCAAATATGTGATTCTACATTCACAGTTATTAGTCAAAACCTTTGGAAAAGTCTGAATCCTTCATTGTTGCTTTATCTGTGGCCTTATTCGACTGCATATACAACTCAAAGAAGAGAGAAAAGGCCAAAAGGAGTATTTGTACTTTGCCTATGACAGAGACACAGACTAGAGAAAGTAAAACAAAAATTATTTTGTATGAGGAATTGTAAATCAATTTTATTACATGCATTTGAAAACAAATGTTCTATCTCATAACTTTTGATCTAGGACAAGTTTGTCAAATTTTGACTAAATTTAATTTGATGCATGCTTCTGGAGATGGAAGGGAAAATACCAAGTTCTTCAGATTATGTAGTATTTTCCCCCCAATCACTGCACAGTTCTGCTCTTGTGACTGCTTTGGGATAATGTCAGTTGGGATAATTGTCAGCTGGAGTGACACAATTTAAGACAGAAAGTATAGTGTGTGGAGGTATTGTCAAGAAGATAGAGTGTAACCTGCAGGATTCTGTAATAACCAAAGTCCTGATGTGGAGAGGCCTAAAGAGTAGCCCATGGGATAGGGATGTGATCTGCTGCTGGACAGGCTGGAATATCCTGGGAAAGGTGAGCCAGCTCAAACCAGGCTTGCTCCAAGGAGCAAGATTCTGTGTTCCTCCAAGCCTGAGTTTGCCTGCATGGGGGCTCACTTTTCTCAGAAATTCAGCAATGGCTCACTAGATTAATTCCAGAGGATGCAGTTGGAGAGGTGCTAAACTACCACAGCAGCAGTGCTTGACATTGGGGCAGCTGCACTTGTGAAGAGCCTTAACTTTTGGCCTGACCTTCACAGAACTTTGCACTTCTCTCCTTCTGCCAGGCAGCAGAAGCAAGTTGTGGGACCAGCCTTCAGCTGGTAAAAACCAGCATCATTCCATTCATTTTGTCAGAGCAGTGTTAAGTCCTAGAATACTGCTGTCCTCCTGCCAGTCTGTCACTAGCAATCATCTTTTGCTAAGGAAAATATCGTTTTATATTGTTCAGGGTTCTCCAAATAAAACAAATGCTATTCTGTTAAAAGAAATTCCATCAGTGATTAAATAAAACCTGAACTGCATAGTTATAATCTTGTCACTACTCTATAGAAAAATGGAGCACAAATGCCTGCCTGAAGTTTATTGTATAACTCCAGTGCAGTGGGGATTTCCTACCACAGAGGCATTTTCCTGGATACATAGCAATTCTTCACAGGAAAGGCCTGCCCTGATACCTGGCAGATATATTTGAGAATTTTCTGATAATAAAGCCTGACTTTAGGAGTGCCACCTACTCAGTGTGCTGTATTAGTGATGATGGTGCTAGCAATGCTAGTCATAATTTTTATGGCTTTTCTTCTTCATAATCAATATCCAGAGAAAAGGAAAGGAGAGCAATGAGAATTTCTGGGAATTTGAGAGTTAGTTTCAGAGCACCACTAGAAAATTAATGAAAAATATAGCCAATACCATTGGCTGTCTTCATGGTGAGGAAGATGATCAGACCTTAGGAAGTTTGAGTATGGAAGGATAAAAACTAGTTATAAAATCTCATGTAATGGGTAAGTGTGATTGGACTCAGGGCCACAGAGGCTGATTCAACTGCTACAGCGTGCTGGAATTAAGTGTTGTTCACTACTCCTGGGTGATGTGAGGAAAGAAAGTGGAAAATTTTAATTTTAAAATAATGGAAGGTCAAGAGTAACATAAATTAGAAGGACAAACAGTAAACAGTAAATTGAAGTGAGGAAAGGCAAAATTCAAAATCCACTGCTTAGGCTAATAGAATTGTGTAGATAAGTGAGTCAGGGAATTAAATATATCAAAATAATGAAATAGGGAGAGGTTGTGAAATAAGAAAATTGAAAGGGTTTTTTAATTTTTTTAAGAGGCATTGTGATAAGTCCTGCTTCCTTTTAATATATCATAAGCCAGGACTAACTATTGCCATTATTGAGCAAAATGAACATCAGCAAAAAAATCAGATTATATACCAGTGCAGTCTGTGAGTATATTTTGAGTACTGTAACCCAAAGGAAATTATACCAACACAATGGAATGAAAATTAGTTTCAATCACTGTCTATATTTTTGGTTGCTTATGCTAAAAAAAGGAAAAGGATTGCTACAGATGTGGAAAAGATAAAACTGAGAAAATTGAGGGATATGAAATTGCTACCTACTTAAAAAAAACATCAAAAACATCCTACTTAAATCATAAGAAGATTAAGTCATGTTCCTTAAATCATGTCCAAGGAGAACAGAGATGGATGCAGAAGAGATCCATGACAATGGCATTTGATGTTTGTACTTCCAAGATTTTCAGTTTTTCAAAGCAATACAAAGGAATATGAGGGTAACACAAAATATTCTTGATACAAAGCAGTTAAGTAGAAAGAAGCTGATGTTAAACACAAAGTACTCCTCAAAAAACAATATATAGATATCGAGTTATGGCACTCCATACAAGCCCACAATGCCATGGGCCAACTAAAACCAAGGAAACAAAAGTTGTGTGTTAAAACCATTCCAAGGGGGAGGAAACAGACAAGCTGGAGCTGTCACAATTCATTAGATACTGGAAAGTATCTACCTCCTAACCAAAATCAGGGCTGATCATTCTAATGCCTCCTCTCTGTGAATGTAGTCAGTAAAATCCAATTAATAAAACAAATTTTTTAGAAAAAGTACTTTTCACGCTATCCATTCTCAGATGGTAGACAACTGAGAGAGGTAAGAATTAATATGAAATCTGATTTTCCAAATAATATAGTGTTTTCCTCAGCTTTGAATTTACTAATAGCATAAGTAAAGGCAATAATAAATAATTAATATTCTAAATAGGCATGGAAATAATATTTTCAGTTAGATTATCATCTAGTACCAAAATAATCTTTAATGCATTCTGCAGTTGTATTATAAAGGTTGAAGACTATTGAAGTAAATTGAGCAATTCTTTGATGCTTAAATCTGTAGACTCTTTCCAGCATCCCATTATTATTTTCAGGTCAAAATGACATGTCAATCACTGTATTCAAAACAAGACTAAAGTCATCTGTCAAGCTGGTTAATTCCAGTATAATGCCATAGTTTATGTTCTGAGCAGTATTATGGAATAGACAATAGCTACTGTAAAGCTATTTGAGCTTTACTGAGCCAATTCACAACACTCTTATTGCATACATACTAAACCCTTCTTCATAAATCTCCAATAAGATTAAGCTAGAATGACTTTTGCCCAAATATGAGTTTGAAAACAGGAAAAGAAGTCATAGGTTTAAGCCATAAGAATTAGAGAGGGAAAATAGTGTTATAAAGCATGAAACCTGTCAAAGCCACCCTGAATGTAAGTGCTGGCTCATGGTACAGTGTCAGATTAAAGAATGGTAGGATTAAACAGAAACAAAATACTCTTTTCCCTCAGAAGACTCTAAAGCTGATGTGCCAGTTCTGCAGATTTGTCTAGGCAGTGGATTTGGAAGATGTTAAACGAAAAAAAAAAGGTCTCCATCCTTTTATACAACTTTCTTGTAGTAGAAAATTTTGTTAAGACATGTTATATTTCTCACATTTTGAAATGGCCAGAGGTGTCACTGCAGAAGTTTAGGAGATCATCAGTACAGTTATCTTCATCCTCTGGTCATACCCAAAAGAATCATATGTATGTAGTGACTTTGCACAAGTTTTATGCTCTGCTTCAAATTTCTCCCGTGCTAAATACATCACACAAAGCATTACTCTGAGCTAATTCTCCTCTCTGCTTTTCCACTTTCTTTGGAAGGCTTCAACAGGATGTCAATGTTTTCATAGTTAACCCTTTGAAGACCTTCATAAACCTAATGAGTAAAAAGGCTGTATCTTACCTCTTTTTATGGTCTGAAAGTCTACACAACATTAATATCTAAAGGCTGTGGCTGGTCCTCCTTCTTTAAAAGGTAGTTCGTCATCATGCATTGCCTGTGCTAAAGATGGCATGTAAATCATGAAGAAATAAGCAATAGAATCACTCCCTCTTAGTCATATCTGCTAATTATAATTTGTCCTTATTTTGACTGCTGGAGCACCGTTGCCAGTATCTGAGCACGATCTTTCTGCAAACCAGTCCCTGTCCCAGAGAGTTTACTGTCTAAATGATCATGGCAAAGAGAAGCAGATAAAAATGTGCCTTATGCACAGAATGAACAATCCAACAGTGGCAAATATAACTTGACTCCATGCTATTTTTCTGGGTTTGCTTGTGTACAACGTGTTTGTATCAGAATGCTTTGTTCAGGCAGGAAGATCACGTGTGAATATTGGAGAAGAAGCTGGGGCAACGAGCCCATGGACACAACCGGTATCATGTTGAGTGTGATTAGTCCAGGAGAAACACAGGCAATGTCAGCATCGTCACTGCTGATACTGTGCCACATCTCATTGACTTCTTCCAGTTTCTGCATACACGCTAAAAATTTTGACTGCTAAAACAAATAAGAGGAGCTACAAGGTTTGCAGTCAGAATCTATGCATTTCTTCACAAGCCTAGCAGAAAAAAAAAGTAAATCATTGCAGAAAAGGCTAGGCAAGGGCCCATTCCTCTCTTCCCCAACAAAACACCTGCATGTCTGTAGAAGGACTTGAGCACTCTCCAGTACTACAAAGTGAGAGACGGCAGTTTGCAGAGCCTGTCCCTGGAGAGGAGGTTTCTTCTGCAGTGGTACCGTAGAAGGAGTTTCTATCACGGCAACCCAGCACAGGGAGCACGTCCCACTCCCAAGCCATGCTAGCCTGATACAATGGGGAGATCTTTCTCAAGAGGACAAGCAAGTAAAATTTTCATAGTTTATTACTTTGGCACAATTTTCAAGAACTACCAGTAATCACAATTAAGGCAGCAGTGGTTAAATTCTTCCTATAAAATAAAAAGAGAAAAAATGACAAATCAGGTTTGATTCCTCTGACAAGATACTTTTTTACATTTTGTAGTAGACTCTTTGGTCACAACTGGACATAAACATTGCCTTGCTAACCATGAAAACAGCAAATTCTCTTACACCATGTAGGGAGAATGGGATTCAAATGCCTGCTGTTATTTTTCCTTCAGCTTTTCAGACTGAACATACTGTATCAACAGAATATCATAGCAGGTAGGAAGTGTACAAAGCAGTTTTTTATAGACCTGCTTTGTGAATCTGGTCCTCTTTTTCCTATTTAATAAGAGTCCTGATGATTCTGTTTGGCAAGATGATTTTTCTTTTACATTTTAAACTCATTAAATTTAATGAATGTATTAAAGGTCAGAGGTATAAAGCACATTTACCACTACAGCACAATGTGAGAAAGCTGAAAAATATCAGCTGTAATGAACACAGGCAAGAGACCTCTAATGACACTTCATTATTTAAGGCCATCTCTCTGCAATTTAAACTGTGTGTTTTGCTGAAAGTGCAGTTAAGAAAAGTCTAAAACAAGGACACAAGGCACACATTGCAATGAAACATTATTAGAAGAAATCTAGAAGAAATAATTCAAATTTCCAGAGTAATAAGTACCACTAGCAAACAGTAAGAGAAATAAGGGAATGTGAGTGCGCATTACTGCAATTACTTTCTTTTATTGCTTCCTAATCATGACTTCTAACATAATATGCAAAGACAAAAAAAAGTTACGTTCAGAATATTAAAATGTCTCATCCTTAAAAAAAAAAAGAGAGAGAGAGACACAGAGAGAGAAAAATCTATAACACATTGGAGGATTTGTTCAAACTTATGAATGTGACCCAGCATGGCCCTTCAGGATGTTTGCATGAAATTCCAGTCTCCAGTTTGAATGCAGAGCTGGTTGTCCTCTCTGCTGTGCTTTGCACTTCTGTAGAACTTGACCTCCATGATAGAGGATGTAAATAATATTTTTGCATAGCACAAGACTAGCTAAAATGTAGAACTCCAGTGATCATCTCCTAGTTAGAATAGCCACCTGATGGCAAATTTCAGCCTCTTAGTGGAGACATCAGGGCTAGTGACAACTGAGCCCTGTACTACGGGCTGGGAATGCCAATCCTCTAGAGACCAACTTGATGAGAAAACAAGAAGAGACACAGCTGAAAAAAGTTACCTGGGAAACACAAAGATACAAAGTTTTCCTTTTTAACTCTGGGGCAGGCCAGGAAAGAACTAAACAGAAAGGAGCAGAAATTAATATTTGGGGAGAGAGTTTATATGCAGGATGGGATTTGGGCATGGCTGGTGTCTCCACTGCTGAGGTCCAGATCCCAACCCAGCTCCAAAGCACTATGAGAAAACAGTAAGAGTGAAAGAAAAGGATCTCTGCTATCTCACTCTGAAATACACACTCCAGCAGATTACTGAATTACTCCTGAAATTGAAACAATGGCCTTCCATTAGCCACTCATAAAGTCAGACTTTTTCTGGTAAGAGCAAATAAAATAGATCTAATCCTCAGTCTGAGGCCAAACACTGGGGTTTTTTATCTTCTTGATTCTCCTTAGAACCAATTCTTTCATTCTTCTTCACAGAATAGTCAAGGCTTTCCTCCCTCATCAACTCCTATTCTTCCAAAATACTTCTTCCCATCATAAAGCAAGTTCAGATATTTTTAAAACATAGCTTCTAACAATAGAACAGCTGAAAAGAGCAAAATGGCAGAAAATTATGAAGATGAGCCCATTATTTCTGTAACCCCAAGGATTCAGAAAGAGAACATCTTTCTTTGCTCATTAAAAATATTTCACATTTCAAACTTCGGAAAGAAGACCAGAGTGAAAATGCCTGTCTGAGATACCTAAAAATTTTATCTACCCCAAAACAGGATATGCCTATTGCCATGTGAGTGATGCAATCATCTCTTTAACCAAAACTGACTGTAATTTAAACACATGAAAAGCTCTTAACAAGTTTAAAACCAGCAAATTAAGAAGATACATAAAAGAGGATTAATATACAGAGCATCCTGGACACTGTGTGATCAGTGTGAGGCCTCCTCAAACTTGCTGAGTAATATCCATATTTTTGATACAAATGGTATACTTCTATGTACCTGAACTAGTGGACATCTAAGCTTTCTCCCTGTACCACTACAGCACACCATGAAGTGCTTTTACTGAGAATAAAAGGCTTCTAAGGGGATATGAAGAGTCTGAAGAACTCAATTAATAAGGCTTTCTTGCTTTAATTAAATTATTAATTTAATTAATCCAATTA
>VWYP01021612.1:156856-234421 GCA_013400435.1 Pycnonotus jocosus
ATTGAATTAATCCAATTAAATTACTTAATTTTAAATATTAATAATTTCATTAATATTAATAATATTAAGTAAAAGCAAGTTCACTACAATTCTGAACCATAATACTAAAAAGGAAAAGATCAAAACTTAGTTCTAAAAATGAGATACAGCATCGACACTTCTCAGGTTCAATGCAATTCTCAGGAACAGAAATTTATCTTGCCAAATTTAAAACAGTATTTCCTATTTCCTAAACCATTGTCCCCTTATTGAGGATCAATTTTTTTCCACTAGGGCTGACAAACTGCTGACATTTAAGCACTTCAGAAGTTTTCAGAAGAGAGCCATAAGTCAAAGGATGCATGTAATCTCAGTGACTCCTGCCAACAGCTTCAAAATTTGAAAAAGATAAGAAGATGTTCTAGAATACAGAAAAAAAGAGGAAAAAGAGAGCATTCTGGATTTTCCCATTTCTGGTATCCAACATAAATCATCTGTTTTCTGCATAAAATATGTGGATAAGGACTTGGTTTCTTAATACCACAATATAAATATTTTTGTCCCAGTATTGGAGAATAAGACTTGGACTTCTTAGACATTAGCTAAGTAAAATACAGTCTTTATTAACAAGAGGTGATTTTTTTTTCCCCACGAAAGTTTTAGGATTAAAAATAATATTACCTTGTGTTGAATTAACTGCTTTTGAAAATCTGCATCGGGAGTATAAAAATAAGACCTTTCTAAGCAACTAATATAGCAAAGAATATAAAGATAAAAATTAACTGGCGAAAGAAATTAAAAGTAAAAAAAGAGAAAATACAGCCAGAAGTAATTGTAGCTCTTAAAAAAGGATAGATAGAAGGACATGTGCTGAGATAGTTATAACACTTCACTGCCTCAGACTTTTACTCAATGAGCCTTGACAAGTACAAAGCTATGAAAAGTAGTCTTATGAGTTAAGTTTGAATAGAAAGAAAATACTAATTTCCACTGCACTTTAAAGATAATATTGATGATATCACAGGCCTCTGTGAGAAAGTCATCCTATGTTTGTGTCACTATTCCAGAAAAAAAATAAATTGTTTCAGATGCTCTTATTCTCTGTTTGTTTTAGGAACAAGTACTTCTCAATAACTTGACTTTTATGATAAATTATGAAAAACCTAAGAAAAAACTTCTATGAATTTTCACCTCCAATTATTTATATGCAGCAGAATAGAAGAATGCTGAAAAATAATAAACAATAAGAAATTATTTCTAATATTGCGAGAAAAAAAAGAAAAAAAAAGGAAGGATGAAGAACAGCTGAGCTGAAACCTGAGCTCCCAGAGTATTCTATCTTTCCTATTTAGTCTGACTACAAAGTGCTGTCCTCTTCAAAATGCTGTACAGGAACAAATGGAGAGTTTGTTTTGGGTTGAATTCAGTGGTATTGAAAAAATAATTTGGCTCATCTGTCTTCAAAAGGTTTGTATTCACATAATATTGCCACTGCTGGATATCAATCCCATTATAGGTTAGCTTTTTAAGTCAAATAATTAAGCAACACAAAAGACTGATGTTACTGTCAGCCCTCAAATACACGAAACTGGTTAAAATGCCTAAAAATAATATTTTAAACACTTAGTTGTCCTCTCTTTCAAAGATTTCAGTATTGATAGTTGTTGAAGTTCTAATGTTGATCAGCTTATTGCTGCTGCTTGGGCTTTTGATGTGAGAGACCATCAAGAGGCAAACGACTTGTAACAGAAGCACGGGAGTCATCAGTACCTTATAAAACAAGAAAATCAATTCTGCACAGCAGGCCTGTCTAGCCAGTCCCAGGCAACACTTTTTTACTCAGAGGAGAAAGTCAGACAAATACACTTTAAGTGGAATATTTGGGAGGACATTCCCAGTAAGTAATCTCTAAAACACAAGAGGATCTACTAGTAGTCTAGACAAATTTTTGCCAAAAAGAAACATCACTTTATGCTGTTGAAATGGTGTGTGCAGAAATCACAAGGAGGAGCTGAACATTTAATTAAAGTAGGAATGTCAGTGTGAAGAAAGGGAGAAAAGTGGCAGCAGGAATGAGGAAATTAAAGCACACTCCTCTTTTTCATCCACAGTTTTCAGTGCTTAATGAATCCAATAAACACTTTAGATAATGAACCATTGTTGACTAAATCAGCAGGCTTTCTAGCATGTGTTGGAGATCAGGAGACCTCATTCCTCTTGTTTACTAACAGAAATCTAAGGCACAGCAGGATTTTGGACTAGATCCTTCTTATAGCAGGCTAGTTGTAATAAAGTGATTCCTCCACAGCACTATCTAACCCCCACTTTTCCAGATCCTCCATATTCTCTAAATAAATTAGCTGAAGACATTAATATTATTAATCAGTTTCACAGAGGAATTTCAGCAGGGAAATTAGGTGACCTGTCAAAGGCCAAGTGGAAAAATCAATGATTGAGCCCAAATACATTAAACAGGGTCCTTTAACATGAAACTCATTTATTTGTCTTTATGTTGGTAGGGGCTCTGCTGCAAGTAGATAGTTGATTTTGCTCCATACAGAGCAAATTAAAATTTAATTCCAGTTTTGTAGACAGAGAAAAAAGTTTTCTTCTCCATATAAAGGGATCACAATTATACTCATTATGATCCGCTGTCCTGAACTAACTCCTGGCAATATTCTGACTCTTTTTGACACTGGGACAAGAATAATCAACAATTAAGGATGTTATAGATAGAACTGTATTTCTTATAATCACACTCCTATTTGCGCTGCTCCTATGCGATTATGTATACATATGTCCTCTGTGAATTCCCAAAGGAGTAAGCAGGGTGTTTTTGGAAGTTAATAAAAGAATTGTGCTTCTCTTACAAATAGCCTGCCTCTTGAGTGCTTACATCATATGCATATAAATCATGTATCTCTGTTAATTTAGATTTATAGTCAACATGATAGTAGCCACGCTTCCAAATAGCCATAGGCACTCACATATTATGAGCAATCTGTAGTGTTATGATAGTTACAGCAAAACAAGAAAAGCCTACATTATTTAAATGCATTTTTCATTGAGAAAAATGAACATTCAACATGGTTTAGAACTCCAAGCACAGGAATATGAGGTATTTAACCCCTTCTCATTTAAAAAAAAGATCTTCATGCAGAGTGCTTGTGCCTTCTTGTTGCCTCTGTTTCAGCAGCATCTCTGGTTATCTTAAAATCTTTGGTTCATCGTGAATGGAGGATATCTCCATATTTGCACTCTGTTAGCATCAGGGAATCTAACAGAGAACCTATGATTTCTGAATGTTTAGCATTACCATCAAAAGAAGGCAGAGGAATATTGTACTGGAAAGATGTGATCCTGAAAAACTTTACTATGTCTTATATAACTTTCAACTGTGTAAACAGTTCTCCAACATTTCCCCATAAAATGGAGAGCTGTGTTCAACATAATGCCTGTGAAAGAAGTCTTGCCCTGAGGAGAAGCTCATCCTTATTCAACTGAAGGCTTCTTTTAGGGCTGATATGTCCTGAACAGCATTGTCCTGAACATTTAGTTTGTAGAACACTCATTCAGCCTCTCTGAAATGATTGTTCCCTCAACTTTTTTGCTTTGCCATTCCTCCTTGTCATTATTTACTGCAGATTTACTTATTTAAACTATTTATTGGAATCAGTAACACGTAAGAAACTCCTCCTCTATCACACTGATATTTTTGTTAAATTCAAAATTCTTCTCTGTGTGTTATTTATTTCAAATTTTTAAACTCTCTTTTTAACCATTGACTGTCCAAGAAATGGCCCATGTACCCACCCTGCTAAGTATTTCCCATCCTTTATTCAACTAGACGATTTAACCCTCACTTGCAGATTTAACCACTATTTTTCTGTTAAAAAGTGTGTTTCCCTCTGGGTTGCGAAAATTACTGTATAGACTCATTATCTGAAGAAAAAAAAAAAACCAACGACAACAACAAAAAAAAAACCAACCAAAAAAAACCAAAACCAAAACCAAAAAAAAAACCCAAACAAACAAAAAAAAACACAACAACAACAACAACAACAACAACAAAACCAAACAAACAAAAAACCTCAACAAAACAAAAAACCCCCCAGAACTGAAATTGCAGATTTAGGAAGAACTGCAACAAAGAAAGAGTGATAGGGGTACCAGACAGTTCCTTTTCCATTCCAGTTACATTTTAGCTGTTACTACAGCCACTATTTTATTCTCTTTACTTTAAAAAGAAAAGGGGTGTGAATAAAGACCACAATAAGACATTTCTGGTGCCTGTTACCAGTCATTTTCCTTCTGTGAGTAAACACAGCACCACTGAAACTGCCTAGCCTGTTGTCCCAACAAAACCAATCTGCTACTCCTCTGTTAATAGCTTGTCACCTGCTGCCTCTTATAGGCCAAATGCCAAACAGGTCCCCAGCCATCCACTCTTAGTGAAAATAACATTTTCACTTACAAGTAGTAATTTATCTGGTGGTCATATGTGTAATTGCCTCATTTTTCCTGTGCACATCTGGTCTAGTACATGTAAATAAGAACAAGATCAATATTGACAATAAAAAAAATCAGAAAGAACTCTGAAGAATTATCACTCATAATTCAAACTCTTTCCTCCAGAGATGCAACCTCCTGTGGCATAGAATCACTGGCAGAGCCTCCGTGAGGAAGAAAGAAGATATCTCCATCCTCCTGAGGCTAGTATGCATAATAGAAGTATGTAGGTATTTAGTAAGCACTGTAGTGAATGAACCAATTCTCTTCTCTAAGGTAGCTTTATTCTCCCTAATTCTTCAATAATAAAGCCATCATAATGTACTGCATTTTCTTGGAAGAAGAGAATACAGAACTTCAGAATTCTTAATCCTCCCCATTTTGCAGCCTTACAATAAGAAAATGGTGCGGAATAATAAGATATGTGCTGGATAGCTTCTGCTGCAAACCCTTGACACTCCAGAAGAGAACTCATTGTCCAACTTACGTAAAGAAAGAAAAACTGAACTATGGATTTATTTCAGGAAAAAGAAGTAATATGCATATTTCTCATTCAGGCCCTGAAAATCTCTGGTCTAGGATTAAAGGTGGTATCTGAGATACAAAAAGCTCTTGACATTATTGGCAGTTCACAGATGCTTAGTGGCATCTTAAACACACAGAGGAATGGGACCAACACTCAAGATGCTTCTCCAACCCCAGGCAGATGCCCAGAGGTGTCTGAGATCTGTGAGTAGGCAATGTAATTCCATGCTTAGGAATGGAAACTTCAAATACAAGTGGGATACAGGCTGCTATGATTGCTCCTTAACTGTTCCTCAAGAGGACAAACTGGTAGTGGCTATCAACCAAGTGACTTTGAAAATGCAGCTCTAGGACTTCCAGACTATCCAGTCATCAAACTGCAGACAGATTCCTAATTCATTATTCCTGTTTTCATGTTGCTACAGTAGGGTTTGAAGGCACTGGGTTAAGGATGAGCATAAAAACTGAAACCCAGAGGTGCAATATTGGAAACTTACAAAAGAGGAAATGTATGTAGAGGGGAAAGATAGGTCAGGCTTTTTTTTTGTCTGAAGGATGGAGTACTCTGGGTACTTGTCACCCAATGAAATGTTTGCAAGGAAGTCAACAAAGGTTATATCAAAGTGTACGACTCACCACAGATCAGAGTAGAAATAATATTAAAAAAAAAAAAAAAAACAAAAACAAAAAAACACCAGCAAACACAAAACCCTAACATAATATGAAAATAAGCTTTTATTTCAGGACAATATCAATATTTACCTGAGGCAAAAAATATTAGAGTGAGCAGTTATCAACATTCTTTAACACCAAATAGATACAAAAGAAATGTCAATACAACACTGATTTTACTGTCTTCAATAAAAACTTGATTTCATATCAGAGAAGGATATTATCCATGAAGTAGAACTTGCTAGTATTTATAGTATTGCAGTTTTACATTTTAGTTTGATCACAAACACTTTTCCCAGACACTGCTGAAGGCTAAGAAATGACTCAAAGGAAATTTTTGAAGCTGATCCTCTGCAGGCTGTCAGTGCACACTGTAGTGTTCTGAAAAGTGCATGTATGAGCACAAATGGACATGTGGCTATCAGTGTGAATATCATTCCTTGCAATGCCTCTCTCTTCTTCCAAAGCTATCTGACAAAGGACAGGCACTCTTAATAATAAGTCTTGTTGCCAACATCATTTTACACCTCTTCTATTTCAGGGTATGCACAATGTGTTGCTATTATGCTACTTGATGGATTTCGGAATGGTTCCACTTTGGAAAAGAGGCAAAAGAAACAAAATCACTTTACTACTTTCACTTGGCTGCCAGAGGATATTTTGAGACATTTTGTAACCAGATAGTCTAAGAGGTTTCAATGAGGGCAAGAAAGAAAATAGATCTTCAGTGAAATGTAAGGATTGAAATATCATTCAGGGTACTCCATACATCGACTGAGCTCCTACGCATGGGTGACTGAAAAAGTCATTAAAAATGGGCCTCAACTGTCACATGAAGTCGATAGGGTTTTTTGTCAGTCCATATGTTTTTGAAGATAATGACAGGATTTTCACAGTGGTTTCAATTCTCTCCAGCTGGGTAATTTGTGTGACACACTTTCAAGGCACCCACCAGCTAAACAGCCATAACTTCTGGGTTTTACTGCATCCATCACAGTTTGTGTGCTAGAAAGCTGGAGAAAAATATTTTCATTTGACAAATTAGGCACTGCCTCCTCAAAACAATCTAATATTTATAGACATTCTGACAGACTAATGAATAGATAGATACATTTGCATAGAAGGACAAGTACTAGTTTCTAGATGAAAGAACAGAGCGATGTGATAAAATGTTAAAGACAGACAAATACGTCATGTAGGTTCTGATTATACCATCTGACTGTCAGGAGAAAAAGCAGTAACTTGCTAGCCACATCTCAGCAGACAATTCAGAAGTCAAAAAGACTTTGAACATTTCACCACAGCTTGAAGAATTTGGATTTTTGGACCCTATTAGTATTAGCTATATTTTGTTGCTATTGGAATGGTACTTTTGTAATGATCTCTGAAAACTATCTGCATGTATCCAAGGAATCCAGCATCCTTGGATGAAGTCAACACATTTTAAACAGTAGCAAAGAAGGATACCTAACATCTTATCTTTGCTATATTATTATATAGAAGAAATCTGACTTTACTTTTCATTCAGCAGGCTCATCATTCCACCCCATATCATGCATATTTTTACTGTCATCGTCAACAGGAAATTGGTATAATGGAAACTGTAAGAAGAGATAATTTGGTTTAAAAATCCATCATCTAATCAGTAGCAAATGAATAATGGAATATTTAAAAGTGTGGTAGAGTATTGTGAGAATTAAGGCATCAATACATTTATGTGTGGTGAGTTAGAATAACTTTTTTTACTGATAGATATTTTTATGAGCTCTAACAAAATACAACAAAGTGAAAATAACTTCATAGAGAATATGTCCATATGGTGCCTTGGGGACCCTAGCTGAGAATAAAGATAGGAAGGATGTAGAGACAGCAGTTTAGGTATTTGGTCTGTAGGGATCCCAAAGGGTTTTGATTAGCACCATAAATAGGAGGTTCTGTCATAGATGTTATTAAACTGCTTGAGAATCTTAAGGAACCTTGTTTATCAAAGAGAAATCACAGCTTTAAGGATATGACTAGCCTATCTTTGGACAAAGATAAAAATATAACATGAAAGAGTCTTTGAAGACTATTCTGCAACTCTTGCTTGCGCTAAGTTGCACTTAGCCTTTCAAGGAGGTCACAGTGGAACAAACCTAATGTAAGCACAGTTGCAGAAATATGCTTAATAGCACAACAAAGTAGAACAGCTGCTTCCCCCTTGGCTTAGGGCAGCCATTTGGAGTCGCCAACAAAGTGGAAAGAATGAACTGGGAAAGTAGCTGGCCAGGTAATGCGCTGAGCCATCACACCTTCTCCTTAATCTTTGATGAGGGACAAAACACTACACTAAAGCCAGGGCTTAGTTTTCAGCACATAAATCAGGAGTCCCAAAGCAGAGGGTGATATGAATCCCTCAGAAGTGTAACATTTCTGAAACACTTTGCCAACCATAATGGGCTATGGAGGCACAAATGAAGGGAGTGGGTTTGCTCAGGTTGTTCACCCTTACAACTGCAGTGGAAGAGAGATATATCTGGCCCAGTCAAGTCTCAGAGCAGAGCAGCACTTCAACACAGCCCCCATAGCTCTTGTACTTGCAAGAATAGAAAGTAATTATATCTTGATGGCACGATAGGGCATTGGCTACATAACACATAGAATCACAAGAAAAGGATCTTGATAGATCACAAGAAAATTTGCTGTAAATTACCAAGACAGATACTGCACAGACAATGCTTTTCCCACAAGCATCTTGGGCCAGAAGAGCACAGGACTTCCCTAGGAGAGAAATGGGAGCTAGCACCAGACTGCTCTTCCACAAGTGTATGGAGAAAGTGTCCCACTTAAGGACTGATCTGTCCTTGCTACCTGCATTTGAAGGAAAATCATTGTGCACACTTAGACTATCACAGAGACTCCAGGTCTCTGGGCTTCCCTTTACTGAAGTATTTTCCTGGACTTGTGACTAAAGAGTTTTTCTGATCCTTATCATGCCCCCACCACATGAACAGCCCCAGCACAACATCTGAGTTACTGACATAATTAATTCATATTCTTTTCCCCATAGTGAACTTTACAGAAAATAGTATAAATATCTCTTTAATTACTAGTTTACTATTATCCCCTTCTACATTTTGTAGCTAGCTATTTTATCCATACTTTATCTTCTCTTCCTGGTTAATCTAACTTTTATCTACCTAAAACATCCCTTAGACATTCTGTCTCTCAGGCACAGGCTCTACCACTGGAGCTCATGTAATCAGACCTTATCTTTTAACTCAGATAGGACTTATGAGTGACTATTATTAAGCAGTTCAAACATTCATAGATCATCGAGTTTCATTATTGGCTTTCACTTCCAGAGGATCTTCAGCAGAATTACCTTCTGAACTGAATTTCCAGAACAAGTGAAGCTGAAGATTAGCACTTCTGATACGCTAGAAATTTAAAACACCAGCAAAGGAGAAGAGCAAAAAAATAAGGTTTTGGAATACTGAAAAGGTGTAATCTTACCCAGGTACAAGTTTCCAGGAGTATAAAGTGATATCAGGATCTTCCTGACTCAATAGGTCTTTGTATATAATTCATATATAACATCCAAGAACAGGAATAACCCCCACCACTTAAATTTTGATTTTCCAACTTTGCTGTTGTTGATGTAACTTTGTAGCAAAACAGAATTTAGATCCATGTGTAAATATTCACTGAATAAGTCATGGGAGTGACTGTGACTTTCAAGAGTGAAGAGTCCTGCAGGTCTGAAGAGAAGGCAGGGCATCATTCTGGACAGAGTTCTATCCCAGTGGTATAGATAGTCATTGCAAAGACACCACAGACATATTAAAGCAGAACATGACACTAGGTTATGGGTGACAAAGATTCTGGCTTCAGCACTGATGATTCCTTTCAACTTCAAGAACTCAAAATTCCTCCAAATCTGGCTTTCCAACTTTTATTTCATTACTGTTCTATGTTTTGAAAATCCTCATCTCTACTCTACTTGTTCAAGTAATTCAATTGTTTTCAGCTTTATACTTATTTTAGTTTTATTACATCTTTCAAGACTGGTAAAACGATTAGAAGCTCAAGCCAGAAAATGGTCATGGATACAATTAGCCTTGCTCTTCTGTGGAAGAAAGAGCTGGCTTTGCTCCAGAAAAAAACCTCCACATTTATTTCACCTTCTTAGCTGCACAACCAGCAAAATACCATGAGTGTAGGGTCTATGCTAAGCTGTGCTGCTGGTAGGGCTGACATGAGGGCAAGCCTTTCATCCTTCCTCTCAAATCCTTCTTAGCTCCCAGACTGTCAAGTTGCAGAATTGCCTGTATTAGCCTAAACTATTGCCTGTCTGAAGCTACTCTTTCATGCTTGTCAGCTGTACTCAATAATCTGTTGATGGGAAGGGTATGAATAGATCTGGAAACTAACTGGATAAGAAGTGAGGTATATTTTCTTTCTCTGTATACTTGAGGATTTTTGCATTTGCTTTTTTGGCTTTCATTTTCTCTGAAAGCCAAAGCGGGGGAAAAAATCAGTAGAATAACAAGTACAATGGAAGTCTAAATTGCTTGACTTGAAATTTGACACATACTAATGTCTTGGCAGAAGTTTCACAGAACACTACAACTCAGGATATAGAAATAAATATCACATACACATATACAGGTCTTGAACATCTGCCAAAATATTGGTTATCTTGCAGATTCAAAAACTTCTGGGAGCAATCCTGCGGATGCTGACTGAGCTCACTATCTCAGCACATAGAGGGCAGTTTGTAACTCAGCCAAGAACCAGTACTATAGGACCAGAGTGAGTTTCTAATTATTCACTATAGGCACCCCTTTGAATCCTGAGAGCTGTTTGGCTGCAGTCTCTAAGCACCCCTGGTCAGGCAGGGCCTTTGGGTCTGCCTGGGTCTTATTTTTGATTTTCTTCTCCATTTCTGGTGATGTGGGTAGAGCCCACATACGCAGTGTCACTTGTTGGGCACAAGGTGTGCCTCCATGTGCTTGCCCTCCTCTCCCATGAGTGCAGCAACATCTTCTTGAAGACAAAGGCAGCAGATCAAGGTGGGATGAGCTTTGGATCACCCTCTGTCTCACCCCACATGGGATGGTTCCTTAAGGAATTGTCATCTTTCCCTAGGCCTATAGGTAGTGTCTCCTGGATCACTGTTTTTGTGCTCATGGCACCATTCCAGAGGCAAAAACTGTCTTCCATGTATGTGGCTTAGTACCCATAAGTGACACCCTTTTATCAAAATCTCCAAATTGACAAGAAAAATTGGTCAACTAAGTAGTGCCAAATGAATCTGTTCCTTTAGCACAGGGTGAACGTATGGCTGTTATGTTCCCAAAATCTCATGTTCCATCTCAAATACAATGGGATTGAGACCAATATCCAGTGCTGTGCTCTGATTATAAACACATAGGCAACAGCTAACCCACTAATTAGCCTTGCTATGGCTTTAATTTAATATCTAGCATATAAGGTTGAGCTTGTGAACATGCTGTGCTCAGGAGCAACCACAAGTGCAAAAGCCTTCAGAGCTACATCAACAGGTGCTATTCCAATATTGTTGCCGACCCTAAGTAATTAATTGTCTTTGACAACACAAAATGTATACAAGCTATAAGCTCCAAGAAAGCATCTGCTTCTTTATTTCTATAAAAATCTCCAGCAACCCTGCCTATGTTTAAAAACACCAACCAAACAATAACAAACAAACAAACAAAAAAGGCAAAAAACCCACCCAAACCCACAAATATTTTAAGAGGTTGCATACACATCTTTGAAAGTGGATTGGCAAAAAGCAAGAAAATATCTACTTTGGCTCTAATGTTCAAAACACAGGTATATCTCAAATCACTCTCTTCTGTTTCTGCATACAACTTTCTTTGAATAAAGACAGATGAACTAATCCTGGTGATTAATTAAAAGATCTGCCATTATCACATGCATAAGGAACTTCAGAACTACATGAACTATCATTCTGGAGTAAATACTCCCATTTCTCACGTGTACATGATACCAAATCCTCGCCTCATGGGGAGCTGACAGGTCTCAAGGATATTTTTGAAAACTTTATTAATTCTGAAGAAAAAAAAGATTGTAAAATGTTCAGTCTCCACTATGAAATAACACAATCTTAAGCAAAGATGAGACAGGCATCTCACTATTATTTGTTTCCCTTAAGCAAATGTTATAATTTTTTAATAATTTAATTGTTAATTAATGATTAAGATCACTGCCTTTCATTAGGCAGCTCAGCTTCTAGCAGGTATGTTCCTAGAGCTAGATTTATTTGGTAAACTGATCTGTTTGTTGTAAATTTTCCCCTAATTTTATGTATATTGCAATTATTCTTAACACTTAGGATTTCTGCTGCTCTGCAGCTTAAAGTAAGTGCACTGGAAACTAACGAGATTTGGTAAGTTCCTGGTGAATTTCAAGCTGACAAGAACAAAACTATCCATTATGAGCAGCATATAAAATATACATTACATATGTAAAGATCAGTCCATAAAGACAGAAACAACACACGTATTTATGGAGAAATGCTGGTGATAGTTATTAATGGTGCAGCATATTGACACTCAATCTGACTGCCTTATATGGATTCATAAGAATTTGAAAAGATCGAGGCCGGCTGAAACAAACTCCATGGATATTTTAATATTTTAAATAATTGTTTATCAAAAAGCCCAATTAAGCTTCATTCTCCATCTAGATCCAATGTTTGGAATGTCTGGGTTCACTTTCCAGGTTGTGTGCTTGCTTTCAACATCGATAGGAGCCAAAGTAATATGACAAATAGAAGTGGTGGTGAAAAATGTAAGAATGCACAGGGAATATGTTGGAAATGAGAGGTTTCAAGAGAAAGTCAGCCCATCATTATTGCAGAAAGCAGGTGACAAGAAAAAAAAATAAAGGTTAGTGACAGGGCTGTGAACATAAAATTTGGTGGGAGAAAAAATGTAACTACACTGGCTTCTCTTATAGGAGCACAAGAGAATAACTTCCACATTCTTGGTGCTATTAAATGCGTTCAAGGTAGCTGTACAGACAATCAGTGAGAATCCAACCCAAAATGGAGACAGCTCAACCAAGCTGACTGCACACAGACCCTGGGTAGAGCTCTGTATAGAGCTGCTTGTGGAAAACAGAAGTCAAAGAAAGGCAAATATGGCTCTATTTTAGCATGAAGGTTACAAAAATTGAAAATATAAAATCCCTGCATCTTGCTAGCTCTCTGCCACTCTTAAAAAATAACTTTAAAGAACTCTAAAAATTTCCTTTTATTTCTAAAGATGAAAAGTAAAGATACTTTTGTTATATATGAAAACACCAGCAGAGACAGAAGAAACGTGATTCCCATTGCTGACTCCTTGATATGCACCATGCCTTGGACAGTTGATGGCAGACAAATATTAGATGACAATAACTTCCAATTCCTAAATAGTTTTCATTCCTCAAAATGATATATTGCTGCGTGCTTATATTCCACAGTGGCCCCATATAAACATACACTGTTTGTTTTTCAAGTACTTTCAAATCCCAGGCATTCCAGCTAACAACATTGATAGCCCAATGGACTTAGTCAACAGTACTGCACTTGCAAAATAAAAATTTACTTCTTTTCCATTTTTTTCCCCCTCTTCTCTTACTCTCTTTTTTGACTGCCTTCCTCAGGAGGCAGATATGAGAGCCTGCATTTTAAAATTCTAAATGAAGAACTCAGTTTCCACACTGAAACCATTTTTCATGCTGAGGTTTTGTATTAACTTCTGTAGCTGCACTGAGTATAAAACAGAAGATCAAAGTGGAAGGATCAGTAGAGTACAGCAGTTAAGTCTGAACTCAGTTCACAGGGATGGCACTACAATACTTGGACCTACCCACCCATAAAAGCAGAGTTTTGCTGCCCTATGACCATGACATTACAGTGAAATACTTTGACAGACCTGTGAGAGTATCTCAGATGTGCAACTCTGTCAGAGTGCACTGATGAGAGCCAAAACACACATTGGAAAACAGGTCACACTCTCCTACCTTGAACAAGCCTCATAGAGATTTGCTTTCCAAAAATATGAGAATATGCTTCTCCAAATCAACAATTAATAGAAACATGAAATGGAAAATAGAGTGTAAGGTAAGATAATGCAATGCTTTCTCTTGACGCAAGGCAAGATCAGCTGCATCTATGTCACCTTTACTGGTAGAATGGAGTAAGGAATGCTAGACAGATTTGTAAGAAGTATTTAATGAGAATAATGGAAATAGTTGGGAATATTGGCTGAATAATTATTCTTAATAATGACAATAATTGTGTGGGTGCACAACATTTTTCTCACCTGAAAAATTAAAAGTCATTTAATTTCTCATTGAGTATATCCAGCATCAAAACCTTAAAGATTATGAATTCTTTTTTCCTGATTAATTAAAAAAACAGTCTTTAGTTTGTTATTGATTATTTTTACCTTATTTTGTACAAACCAAGAAGCTGAAGCCTCTCTAATCTCCCACAATATGATTTGTCTGGAGGAAAAGCAACACTTGTCACCTCCCCTTTGTTGCTGACATATCTCTTCTAGCAAAACGGTGGGCAGGAGAAAGGATGAGAGGCAAATGCTGCATCTGTCCCTGGGGCACAGTTTAGTGAAGCAGTGAAGCCTGCAATCCCCTGGCCTTAGCAATATTCTCAGTACAAATGGCATCATTCCCTCTCAAGTTTTGTGCCTAACTCTGCGCTTAGATGACACATCTCTCACAGGATCAGGCTTTGACTCCCTGGTCAGGTGTTACACTGGTTCCCTGTGAGGCAGCACTGAAGGACTCCTGGGATCAAAAGAGATAGGAAGAACAACCACACTTTTCTTCTCTTTTCTTTTTCTCCAACATTTTTATCCTGCTTTACTTTCGTGCCCTTCATTTCACTTTCCAGATGAATATTTCCCTTCACCACTGTCTGACACGAATTCAGCCTGTTGGCCTCCAAAGCAGAAACAAAATTGACTGTTCAAAATTCTAAGGATTACCTTGGAGTTCCTGGGACTGTGAAAAATAGCCTTTTCCAAAACAGTGCTTTCAGTGAGACCCTCAGCCCTCGGCTAGGAATAGTAAATGCCTCCAAGTCTGAATATGGGGTTCACTGTCAGAGGTAATTAAATCTGAGTCTCAGCTAAATTCTCTCCATGGATCTGGAAATGAATAATTGTAGCATCAAAATGAAGTATTTGTTGTGTCTGCTCACGCTTTGTGTCTCTTCTGTAAGGTGGTAGAAAGAGCCTGCTCTATTCCTTGCACTTTCATAGGACACAAGTAAGAATATGACATTAACTTTGACAAAAGGCACAAATTACAGGGGCCCTTCAGGTTTTTGTAATGTTGAGGTTACTGATAAATGCTACATCCATACGCAAAAGGCATACAAAGGGCCCAGCACTGTGCCTGAAGTTAATCCCAGGCTACTCAGTGGCTCCTCTCTCTTGTGCTGCTACAACAGAAGAGGGTGGAGGGAAAGGAGGTTTGGAGAACTCCTGTTCTGACTTCAAAAAGCTAATTAAGACCCTACTGCAAAATGATCTTATTTGCTAGGAATTATTTCTTGTGAGCTATGCCAAGTGTACTGTATGCTTGCTTTCTTTTATAGCTGCAGTGCTGATGCACTAAAGCAAGTGATGGAAATTTTGTGCTACAAAATGAAGGAGTTAGTTTAACCCTGATTTCTCTTCACAGTTCTGGAAAGCTGAGGCTTTTGTTTCCTAGAGAGACTTGGAGAAGGAAAATAACACCTAGCTTATTTTAAAAAATTTAAAATAGTTGATTTTGTTTTAATCAAATCAGGCCAGTATATAGACCTTTTAATACATGACTGAAATTTTGCCTTTTTTTTTTTCAGCAAGTTTCTTTTCTTGTGTCTCCACACAGCTATATACAGCAGAAGCACCATTCAGTGAGTTTTACATCCTTTCAGGAATGTCAACAAATTGCACGCTCAGATTTTTTATTTTAAACATAATTTTGTGGAGGGAGTGTCTTCAGGATGAAATTCATCTCTAAGAAGATCCTAAGGGAAACCATAGATAGAACTTTAATGGGCTGTCTATATTTAGCCTGCGCTATAATATGTTCGTGTGGCAACCAGCTTTATCATTATTCACAGAGTCACGCATGTAACTCTGTGAATCTGGCTCACCAGGGGTTAAACTTTAGGAGTAAAAGATTATAGTGGTGCTTCAGTCTATGCCTTCATCTGCAGCAGTCACCCAGGTCAGGATCATGTGCAGCACGGAGAGATAGGGGCAGCTCACCAGCCTTGCACAAACTATGGAATGAGAAGCACAGCAAACAATGGAGCCTGAGGCCAAGACTCCTGTGCTGGTGTCAGCAGGGCTCCTTCCACGTGTGGAACAGTGGATGCAAGTACAGGACTCTGGGGACCTGTGCTAGCCTGGTTTCATGATGTCACACACTGCCACACGGACACCACTCACCGCTAGGGGATTTCTAGCCTGGTGCTGCCCTGCTGCATGGAGTCATAACTGTGCCACCTTAAACTGGGCCATTTAGATGTGAAAAACAAAAGCAAGGCAATTAAAAATATCAACACCAACTCCTGACATAAACAGATGCTTTCTTAATTAGAAGCGTATATATTTATCCATTGTTATTCTCTTCAGCTCTGAGAAAAACCATAAGTTTGTTATCATCTGCCTTAATTTTAAGTGGGCTTTCTGGAGAGGTTTTGCATTCATAGGTTAGTAAGTGCAGCTCTGATATTTACACTTGCAACAGAACAGACTTAGCAGTTCTGTCAGACATGATTTTGTTATAAATTACTGGACTCCACACTGGTTGCAGCTAGAAGAAGGTGACCTTTCCCTTCCCTGGGAATTGCTGTGTTCCTGTGAGAAGTGCATGAAGAGCTACAATCCTTAACAAATCTAAAAACACATATGGAGAAAAGATTCAGCCACAGAAGATAATTTGTCACCTTATGCACCTTTTTGACTCAGGGTGTGCCAGAACTCAGTAAAGACATACAAAAAATATGCATTTCCCCCAGGTATTAGAAATACTTAATCTATAGTTTCAATTAAAATCAAATTAATGCCTTACTTTCACTATTCTTTATATTTCCTCAGAGATAGATTTAAAGCTGTGGGATGACCAGTGTTTCCCATTCATGAAAATTGCCTTTCTCCTAGAGGGGTAAAATTTGTCCCAAACAAAGAGTGTAGGCATCCAACATAGCCTAATTATCAAGTTGATTTACTCCCTCCATAGTCAAACGTGATGGAGCCAAGCCCTTCAGAAGGCAAACCATCTGAGAGCCACTCACTTTAGACCAGGATGACTTGCCTTTGGGAGAGTGCAGGATGGCTGGTTAAAATCAACTGTTTAAATTCAGGACAGATCAACATCAACAATATCCAATATTCTGTGGTTGCAAGAGAAATGAAGTGACAATCAAGCAAAAGTGAGCCAGACGTAAAAGTGAAGTCAGATATTAAAAAAATTCCAAATATCCCTGGATACAAGTTATTTTCAGTGATCATTGATTTCTGATGCCAAATGTGAAAGGGGGGAAACAATAACTAAACTTTCCAAGATTAAACCCCACTGCAGTTTCATGCAGTTTAAGGTTCATCCTGTGGGGCACACAAAAGCTACAATGCTCAGAAATAAACAATACTGGTCAGCAAAAAATGCACCAAAATAATATCTGAGCAACCATGATGACAAGCAGACAGTAGCACCAGACCTCCTTTGACACCTGCTCAGGTGTGCAGCATGATTGTCATCAGGACAGAGAAAAATCCACAAGTAAGGCAGGGCCCTTGACCACACTTGCAGGTTTGCTGTTCATTTGCAATCACTTTTTTTTCCCTTTCAGTAAATTAGCTTCTCACCAGTTTCCTGGCAGACAATCAAATCACTGTGTATATGAGGCTCTGAGGGAGAGATCCAAAGCATCCAGGACTTTAGGAAAAGGAAAAAACCAACTAAGTAATTTGAAATTCAGCGAGGAGGGGAGAAACAAATCTTCTGCTCATCTATGTAGCCACCATGCTTCTTTATATAGAAAAATTCCATATATATTGAGTCATTCCCAGGATTTTACACCTATGGATAGCGGTAAACATTCTGTATTTGACCCTATTTTTTATAGCTTGTCTTCCATATGTGTTTGTGCAGGAAGATCTCTCACAATTAATTTCAACCTTCAAGCTACTTCTTGTTGTTTTGAAGTTTGAGGTAAACACCGCAAAACATTTTGTTGCCTAGATATTATTTTCCCTTCTGAGCAGGAGCCAAATATAGCAGTATGGACTCTGCACTGGGAATCAGTTACCATGGGCTCTCTTCAGCAATAAATTCTGATGGCTAGCAACAATGGTTTGGGCTGACTGACCAAGAGTTTCTCTGCATTTCCTCACCCAAGATAAAAGCAATGTAGAATCCAGCAATACATGTATGCAGATCCAGGTATTTTTCCAGGACAATTGTTTTCCAAGTCTTTCGCTTGTTATAGCCTGTCCTTTGACGGAGCTGTAGAGATCTGGATGGCAAAACAGGACAAAACCCAAATAGGTAAATGAACAACAAAAAGGCAAAGAAATGAGAATACCCTAATGAGGGGAGCTTTATTAGCTGTATGGTTTTCAACAGAAGCTGGCCAAAATTTAAAATTTAGGGTAGGATTAGTCATTTCCACATTCAGCTTCATTATTTCTCTAAATTCTTCATGGTTAAGGCTTAGCTTATCCCTATGCCTGGTTTCCCTTGTGGGCCTGTTTTCCTGAATGATGAGTAACAGCTTAGAAGTGAATTTCATTCCAATTTCCTCACCCAATTTGCACTCCCAATTTGATCTAAAAATATTTTTAGTGGAAATTGCTCTATAAAAGCCTCAGTCAGAGAAAGTGTCTTGATTTAACCTCAGCTGGCAACTAAGCACCACACAGCCGCTCTCTCACTCCCACCACACACTCCCAACAGGAGAAGGGAGGGAATCAGAAGAGTAAAAGTGAGAAAAGTCATGGGCTGAGATAAAGACAGCTCAATGGGACAGAAAGGAAATAAAATAATAATGATAATGACAGTAATGGTAAAAAAGAGGTAGAATATGCAAAACAAGTGAAGCACAATGCAATTCCTCACCACTTGCCAACTTGTACCCAACCAGTTCCCAAGCCAACTTTCTCCCCAGTCTATATCCTGTCCATGATGTCATATGATATGGAATATCCCCTTGGCCAGTTTGGGTGTGTTGTCCTGGCTGTGTCCCCTCCCAGCTTCTTGTGCCCCTCCACCCTTCTCACTGGCAGAATAGGAGAAGCTGAGAAGTCTCTGATGTAGAATAAGAACTGCTTAGCAACAACTAAAACATCAGTGTGTTATCAACATTATTCTCATAGTCCTCATAAAACACACACTGAATCCAAAACATAGCACTGTACCAGCTACTAGGAGGAAAACTAACTCTATGCCAGACGAACTCAGGAGAGAGTGACAGCATTGTCTTCCTCAAGTGTAAGATTAAACTGAAATGTTCTGCCCCAAGTGCCATTGCTTCCCCTTCTGAATGAGAACCGATATTGCACCTGTAGAAAACCCACGTTCCAAGTTGTCTTGGAGTCATAACATTCAGAACTGATGCAGTCCTGGACAGACAAGCATGATGAAGAACTAGATTTCATTAGAATGTCACAAGATTAATTTGTTTCCAATTAACATTTTAAGTCTGAAAATTTTGAAATTCCTTCTTCAAAAAAATGCAAAAATCCCACCCTCTCCCCTCATCAACTCTAGCAATTTTGTTTGGGCTTTAGATACTAACTACTGAATTTTGGTGATGTTGGAAACCAGCCATTTATTCAAACAATTTTTGCACATCAGAATTTTTCTAGTGCTTCATACAAATTTGGTTCTCACTCTATCACTGCTTAATTTTCTTAATAGCCTCTTATGATGGATATGCCAATGAAATTAAAGTCAAGAACCTCAGAGCAGCTTTTGTTACTATTTTCTAAAAAATTCAAGAACATTTGTAGACTGTGTGATGCAGTAAAGAGTACAGCTGGTTCATGATTGAAATCAGCAAATAAAAGAAATAAAAACATTATGATAGCCTGTTCTCTTACTAAAATTTTGTAATCTAGATATCCAACTTAAATTCTAGTCCTTGAATATTCTTCAAGCCAGCAAGAAGGATTTACAGTGTTGTGTTTTCCCATATGCCAAGCACAGAACCCAAAGAAGTATCTAAACACAAAATTATGAGTATATGAAGAGATAATATGCAGCTGATTCCTTCTGTCCCCAATTTCAGGACTCCAAGGACATGGGAAGAGGATGTGAGCCCAAACTCAGGAAATTAGTTGTGTCTGCTAATATTCTGTCTGTCCTCTTATGCCATATCTTTACTAAACTTTAAATTCAGCCATTTGGAGGCAGCTAATGGTTTCAAAGGAGGCTGAATCAACCAAGAGGAGCTCTGCACCTTGGCCACAGACATAACCCTTTTGACTGTAGGAACAGCCTGGGAGAGATTTGCTGTGCAGGCTGACCATGATTCCCTAACATGCAGCAGCTCTTTTGCTCCAGCAGGAAAAAGAGAGCAATGATAGAAGGTCTGAGGCACCTTGCTTCAGCAAAAAGAAATCTCTTTTTGTACAGAAAATACCTTCTGTATTTATCTATGATCTGGAAGGAAAACCTCCTGCATGTGTCAGAAGAGCTCAAATATGTTGGTAAATTGTTTTATCAGAGATGTATCTCTCAACCTCTGAAATCACAAATAACTGAATCTTGCAATTAGGGAAGACAGTACCACCTCACCTACAACTGAGTGTTTTATAGCCTACATCAGCAAAAGTATTTTTAGATCAAATTGGAAGCGCAGTGAGAGCCTGAAGCTGACCAGAATCATAATGCAATGGAAAACCTCACACAGACACCTGTTTCAAAGAGATTCCTGACTCAATTGGCAGATCAAAGAGTGTCAGCCACTGCTGATAAGCTCAGATAAGCCCCTGGAACCCTGGATGCTTTGCAGATCCCAAACCACTCAACACAAGAGGCTCACTTATCACAGTTTCTTTGGGGTCTCCTGAAATTAACTGACAAAATTTCACAGTGTATAAAAGAAGATATCTTGGGAATGAGCATTGCATTCCTTTTTCCCCAGGCCAGCACACTCTCCCTCACAGGTTCATCTCCCAAGCGCTCAGTGAAGTAAATTAGAGAGTAAATTGAATGGCAGTTCTTATTTATATTTCCCCAAGAATTAGTGGGACAACAGCTAGAATACACACAGACACAGATGGCTAGAATGAGTATTATTTTTCTGTGAAGCAATTCCTCTCTCATTCTCTCTTTATCTGTCACATACGCGTACTCTATTTCCTCTTCTGATGACAAGACTGACCAGGGTGCTGATCAGCCGCTTTGCTGATATTGACAATGACAAATCCCTTCCACAGCTCAGGAGAACTTTAAATAAATTCTCCCAAGACACTGGCAGACATTCTTCTCCTTGCCCTGTCACTCATGGTGAAGGCTGAAAGGCTGATTAGAAATTATGCAGGGGCATTTAGAATGGAAAAAATCTCCTTGATGGGGAGTAAGTCAGGAATATAAAATGCATTTAATTCTGTCTCTTTCCTCCTTCAGTTTTAATTAGGATTAAAATGTCTCTGCCAGATATTTTGGAATTACTTTCATTTTCTTACACTATGCATGAGCTTATCTGCTTCACATTATCCTGAAAAATACTGGAGAATTAACTACTGGAAATAAAACTGTTGGAAGGCAAACACATGCCAGAAAAAATCCAAGGCTCCTTTCATTTCCCCACCCCCTCCAGAACACACCAAAAGTTTGTGGCAAAAAAACAACCCTAACATCCACTTCTTATCCCACAAACATATTTTCATTTCATTGTAACAGAACACAATTTCTGGGAAAACGACAAGCAAGTGTTGGCAAGAAGTAGAATCTTGGTTCATGGATTGCATTCAGCACTTCTCAGAACTAGGTGTATCATCTCCCAATAACATCTCCTGTTTTATAAATACTACAGAAAAAAGGCAGACAAAAATCATGTCATCACAAAGAAGAAGCAAATATACCCTCAAACCACACAGTGTTTTTCCTTGCACAGCCATTCATTTCTCTCCACCACCCTTACATTTTCTGTTCCTCTCCTAACATATTGTGCTCAGCTATTGGTATTTTCACATTATGTAGATCCAGGGCATCATTTCAGACCCAAAACTTTGGGCCAGAATCTTGAGATATCAAACAGCTCTGTTGGAGTCTAGCAACAAACAGAACAAAGCCTAGAGGGGCTGTGGTGAGAGCCAGCAGCAGCCACAAGCACTTCTCCACACAGCAGAGCACCAGGGTTTTGATGAGGTAGAACTGTTCCTCTTCAAACAGGAAAAGCTTGGAAGCAACAACCTATGTTTGCATAATGTAAAAAAGAAAAATTTTATTACAAACCTGTGTAATAAAAACCTGTGGGATTTGGTTTAGATACACTCAGCTCTGAAGGCTGTCTGCCTGATGCTGACAGCACCTTCAAATAGCTCTAGGAGAGAACAAGGCTGTACATGACATTAATATTTACCTTCAGCACAGGCAGAGGCATCTCTATAATCCTCTGAAAGACCAAGAAGTCTCCAAAAGAGGTGTTTGAGACACCTTCACACTTGAGGGTGTTCAGTAATCTTGTTTAGTGAGATGAGGCCAGCCAAAACAGGTTTATCGTGTCTGATGATATGCTTTGACGCAAGATACTAAACCAAATGGAGAAATGAGTCTACTCCAATATGACAAGTTACATGTTCCTTTAGATTAATCATTTTAGGAAGAAAGATTAAGTGTTCAAAGCACATTGTTCAGAATTTGTCATGATGACTGATGGTGCTTTTGTTGATTTAATAAAAAATTTTGCATTTAAAAATCATTTTATAATATTTTGTGCCAAATCTAGAGCTATATATCTTCCTATCTAGCTATAGCTAATTTTCAGGCAATTGTAGCACCAAGAAAAGTCCTACAATTGAATAATTTTGAAAATATATCCCCACATTTGTGGACAAACTGGGTCTACTAATTGAATTGTCTCCCTTCTTGTGAACTCATGTTGGTCCAAGTCTTTATGTAAGGAACATCTTAGAACAAACAGAAGGAAAGAGGCAGGGAATACTCAGTGTTTACCTTTCCAGATAAAGAGTGGAACGCTTTTTAATTGCTAAAACTTCCATTATAAGTACATAGAGAATATGTTTTTAGTGTTGGGTTTAAGATCCAACTTACTTTTGTGCAGGAAGATTTTGCTCCTTGACAAACAATCACACCATCTGCTTTCTTTTTTTTTCTGCTGGTAAGAAAATATTAAAGCTGCTGAAATCCATTTTCTTAAATATTGTACAAGACTCAAACCTTGGAGACTGAAGACTGAAAAGGAGGCTGTGAGACAGTGAAATATGGTGTCTTGAGTTAGGAGAGAGGCAAAAAATATTACTAATAATTAATATTTATACAGCAGGATTCCCTTGTACATTCTCTTAATTGTAAATTAACTTCTTAAGCAGAAGTGTGGATTCTGGACTGTTGATTTCATTTGGTCTGAAAAATCCCAGTACAACTACATAACAGCTCTTTGATTGCTCACTACAGCTGATGCTGGCAAAAGTTCAAGCACTGAAAAACCCAAACAAGATGCTTTTTGATCTCTCCACATGTGTTTGCCACAGGTGTTTATCTCTGATACATTCATGGTGAAAAATTCATTAGCCCAAATGCTAGCAGGAGGGGTTTGTTTGGAAGCTTTTGGCACATTGGATGTTCTTCTCAGGAGGGAAAATACCCAGTTGCAAACCTGCTGCCAGTACTACTTAAATATATCAGAGTGGTATATCATCACTGCTGTCTGTATCCCAGGCTGAGCTCTGCTGTCCCTAGGTCCTCTTCCTAGCCAGTGAGGGCATCACAAACAAGACATTTGCTGTGGAATTCAACCTGCAGGAAAGCAACTTGCCAAAAGGTTTCTGAATAGAGGACCTGCAGATCAAACCAAAAATCTCAGTAAATATCTGCTATCAAACTATGGCTCCCCAGTGGCAGATCACTGCTACAGCTATTTATGTCCTAGAAAGTTAAATCAATTTGACTTGAAGCTCTTCTTTGGAAGGATTACCCTTTACTCATCTTAAAATGAACAAACCTAGTAATTATATGTTGAGATGTTCTTAATTCATTGTTCTATTTATATTTCAACCAAAGTGTGAAACTATTTTCTCTGAGTTGAGAACAAATCTTAATTCAGAGAGGTCAAGGCTTTAATGTCTAATGGCTCCAGGGGTTTTAGTGCCTGGTGAAAGATGCTTACAGTTCAGCTTTTAAAGTTTGGACAGCTGGTATTCTAGGACATATCCAGGGAAGCACAGCCAGCCCTCCTAACCCCAAAGCATCTTTCTGGTTACTCAGTCACACTGTCTCAAAAATTAGGCATTATTTTTCCCTCTGGCAGCAGTCCTGGCTTCTGCCTTACCAACATATTATTTACCCAATTTCAATTGCAAAGTCATCATGGGATTGACTTTTTGCTCTTATTAGCACAGAAAAACAGGTAAAGCATGGAGTACCTAAAATCCTTACAGATTTAATAACAGATTATTAAAGTCGGCAGGCATGCCATGGAAATTTTCAGATTACTTAGCCTCCTTTGTAAACCAAAGGCTAATACATGACCCAAACAGTTACAGTCTGTGAACTTTCACAGACAGCCTGAAGGCAGCTGTAACAGGTAAGACAGAGAAGCAATTTGGAAAGAGCAGCAGGCAGTCAAGCACTGTCTGTCAGGATAAAACTTCTCTTAATTCATTAGGATCAAGAAGGAATCAGATAATTGGAGTGCACTTGCACATGCATTCAGCTTTTGAAAACACATTTGGGCAAATGTTTTCTCCTAGCATCACAATGCTAAAATCTTTTTTTAGTTCTTGCTCCAGTGAGGTAGGAAAGAAAGAGGGGGCAAGTTATCCCTTGTAAAATATCAGCCCACCTGCACTAAGAACAGTCCTGAGGACCTTGAATGAGAAGCATCTGGGTTTGCATCTAACTCCATTCAGCATTTTCAAAATAAAGGGAAAAAATAGAGAAAAGAATTAAAAGCAGCAGTGGTTAAAGAAAGACAATGTAAGAAAGCTGTGACAAGAACAGAGAAAAGGGTGGGCAAAATCACTTCAGACTTCAGTAAGAGTTTCTGATGAAGCATTACAGCTTATTTAAGTCAAAGCTTTTGGAGGGCTTTCTGGCAAATGCACCGTGTCATTTTTATAGGAGAGAAACAAAAGTTACTTAAAAAAAAAAAGGAAAAAAAAAAAAAGGAAAAAAGAAAGAAAACAGCCTTTGCAGTTTCATGAAGCCAGACTTGAATAAACAAGTGGGACAATAGTGTGATTCCTTCCAAAGAAATTTAGATGCCTCATTTTTTATCTTCTCTCTGCTGTTTTACTGAGGCTTAAGAAAAACAGAAATTTGAAAGCTAGCTCATCTGCTGGTCTGTTTGCCTTACAAATATGGGTGACAAAGAATAGGTTTATGAACTTATCCTGGAAGGGAGGAGAGGGGGGGAAAAAAAAGAAAAGCTAAGCAGCAGCTCCCCCAGACCATCACCAAGGATGAGAGAGATCTTAACCCAGACAAAATCAGAGTCATGAGAAATCACTTGCTAATTCATTTTAGAAATCTAGTGCTGACACACAGTGCTCATGTTGACACACACCAAACCAAGTGAGGGAAACAGGGGAAGACAATGTGAGGAATTTAAAAAATAATCATATTACTAACTACTTTTTTACTTTTTAAAATAATATATATACTGTTATAATTTAATCAAATTATTTATACTTTTTTAAAATAAATAAATAAAATGTTACTCCTTTTCCTTTGGGTCTCTTCACTTGCATGCTTATCTTCATGAGAGGAAGATTCTGTGATTCTGCAATGGGGTCACCCCAGTGAAAGATCACCACAGATGTGTCTGAATCAGGAGGTGCTCCCAGTTATTCTGATAACTCACTGAATCAGCCTGCAACCCCGACCAAAAAAGTCCCATTTCACTAGAAATAGTTCTACTGAATTACACTGAACTTCTGAAAAGTCAAAGGAGATTTTATTTTTACATATACGTGTGTGCATACACACAAACATACACAGCAGATGGTTTCACCTCATTGCCTCCCATCTCTGAAGAGATATTTTATGGTAACCAGTGTGCACAATCTTCCTCACAATATAATATCAGTGGCACACTGTGATTCCCACTCTCAGATTATTCAGCACAGAATATTCACTGGAATTTATCTTTCCATAATTTCCCACACACCTTTAGTTACAGGCACAATAGTTCCAGGCAACAAATAAATTTTACATTCTGCTGACGTTAATGAGCTAAAATATTATTTGCTTAACTATATGGTCTCTAACATAAGTCCTTTTAAAAATCTAAAAAGATCATTTCCCCAGTAGCCTTAACCAACCAAAATAACTACAAATTCTTCAAATTTATACAATATAAATCTTTACCATCCTCTGCCAGGTATTTCTGGATAAATAAGTATTTTTTCAGATTAGAATAGTCAAGGCAGTGCAACATCTTTGCATACAAATGACTACTTCTAGCACATAAAAGTGTGAATTTACATGATAATTTTAGAATATCATTAGAAAAAGGGAGCCATGGGACACATTCTGCTATCAGCTACAGCATTTTAAGCCTGCAATGAACCTGAATGGAGTTTTTCCAGGTCTACACAGGATTAACATAGATGGTGAGTGGCACATTTTCTTGACAAAATTTCCATGTGGTGAAATGAGTATAGAGGAGGAGTTTAGGCAAATATCATGCATAATAAATTGCCTTTTTATTTTTTTCCATCAAGAGAGATACTATAAGAAAAGAGTACAGTCTATATACTGTACTAGCCTGGGTGAAATTAGTAATTTAACTGAAGAGTTATTATGTAAAATAACAATAAAATAGAGATATATGCTCAGGCAGGGATTTCAAAGGGATCTAATTAACACAGGCTATGGATAGACCTTGCTCTTACAGCCCATATGTCCCACAGGATTTGGGAATGATTGTTTTTCTTAGCTTTTGTACACTTCTGTTGTTGGTAGCCTTCAGCTAGATGCACAGGGATTCCCACAACACCCCAAAAAATTGAATATCTGGAGCATAAACATATTGAATGGGAATCAACAGAGATGGGCCGTTTCCACCTCTGCCACAAGTAGCTGTGTGATCTACACCAAGTCACTTTTGTTTCTGGTTCCCTTGCCACTTAACCATCCAGATGATCAAAAAAAAAATGGTTGTCATGATCATTCAATAGGTAGTGGAAACTCCCAGGGCTTCCACTGGAAGCTTCCCAGAGCTTCAATCTGCAGTTTGCACCCTGAGCTATCTGCACTAAATGAATTCCTCAACACTTGGCCTGGGTGTGAGAGTGCAGGGCCAATAGGAATCAGCAGAGAATAAGGATCCATGAGAATTGTCATGCTCACATGGTCATGTGAAAATACAGAGTAGATGGATTTTAATAGCCGAGTAAATTTACATTTTGCTTATTGGTAGGGGGAAAGCATTTGCAGCAGAGGGGTTTTGTAAGCAGGCTCACTTGAATTACATTACATACATATTTTTGACACAAATTTGTTACTGTCTTTACTATTAATGCTTCAGGGCCACCACCATATAAATGTGTTTATCAATCATTCATTAATGCATATTATTACTATAAAATGATTCACTTGTGTTCTGTTAAACCATTACTTAGTGTTTCATCAACATTCTCTCACATGTCCTTTAAATCAGGTTGTTGAAAATATTTGTAATAAATTCCTAAACCACGAGTGGTCATAAAATCGTTTACACACACAGAGCCCATTTTACTGTGTCTGGTGCTCTAAATCATCAGGTCATATTTCTTGAACCCGAGAAAAAATGCTTTTTAGTTCTAAAGTGTTTTCAGTGGATATATGTATTTCCAGTTTTAAAATACCCTAATCCACTATGGTGGCAATGTATATATTATTTCTAACAGGCTGAAAAGGAATCTTAAAATTATTTAATTAGAGACATCTGAATTAAAACATCAGAAGTGTAGTAAGAGAGTGAAAGTACCTGTGGTTCACATAAACCCTGGCTAACAAGATCAAAAAACTCATTCAAGACTTGAATAGATAATAGGAACATTAAGAAAACTTTCCTTGTATGTTTTCAAGCTGTTGCTGGATGGGTTTCCCAGTGAGGAGAAAAAGCCACATTTAATTTAAATTCCATCTAAATATTCTGTTTACTTTTAGCTATAAAGGTTTTGCACTATTGAGACAAACACAGTCTACTACTATCAAAACCAACTGCTTTATAATTTATAAATGGAAGGTGAGACTAGGTAGATGTACTCAGAACATTTTGTTTCCAATGTATTGCTGTATTTTAAGGCCATAAAAGAATGATCTGGCATTCAAGCTGTCCAAGAAATAATTTGCAATTCAGTACATTGTATTTTAATCAATAAATAATCATGAACAGAGGAGTGGATGATTTCTCATATAACTAGCCACTGCTGGGTTTCAGGGAGCAGCTCCCTTTCATGGATGCTGAATATAAAAAAAACCCAACATAAACTGCAAAGAGCTTTGCAGTGTGAACCTGTTATCCCACTGTTTTGAGGTGAGGTTTTGAATTACATGGGGGAAAAAAGACAAAAAGAAATAAAAACTGAAAAAAAGAGAGAAAGAACCTTTTTATTGTTTTCTGATAAATTGTACTGTAAACAGTTATCATAGAATCACCAAATACCCTGAGTTGGAAGGGATCCACAAGGATGGTCAAGTTCAAATCTGCGTTGCACAGGACATCCCTAACAATCACACCATGTGCCTGAGAGCACTGTCCAAACGCTTCTTGATCTCTGTCAGGCTTGGTGCTGCGACCACTTTCCTGGGGAGCCTGTTCCAGTGCCCAACCTCCCTCCTGGTGAAAAACCTTTTCCTCATATCCAACCTAAACCTTCCCTTATGCAACTTCAGGCCATTCCCTCAAGTTCTGTCACTGGTCACCACAGGGGAGAAATCAGTGCCTGCCTCTCCTCTTCCCCTCATGAGGCAGCTGTAGAGCATGAGTCTCCCCTTGGTCTCCTCCAGTGAGGAGGACAGGACAAATGACCTCAGCCAGTCTTCATGTGTCTTCCCCTCTAGACCCTTTACCATCCTTTTTGCCCTCCTTTTGACACTCTTTAATAGCTTAATATCTTTCTCATAGTGTGGCGTGCAAATCTGCCCCCAGCACTCGGGGTGAGGCTGCCCCAGCTCAGAGCAGAGCAGGACAATCCCCTCCCTTGTCCAGCTGTGATGCTGTCCCTGATGCCCCCCAGGACAGGGTTGGCCCTCCTGGCTGCCAAGGCACTGCTGACTCACATTCAACTTTCTGTCAATCAGGACACCCAGGTCCCTTTCCCCAGGACTGCTCTCCAGCCTCTCATTCCCCAGCCTGTCCATATATCCAGGGCTGCCCTGTCCCAGGTGCAGAATTCTCCACTTGGCTTTGTTAAACTTCACTTGGTTGATGAATGACCAGCCCTCTAATTTTTCAGGGTCTCTGAGCAGGACGTCTCTGCCTTTGAGGGAGTCAACAGCTCTATCCAATTTTGTATCATCAGCAAATTTACTTAGTATTCCTTCCAGTCCTGCATCCAAATTGTTTGTGAAGGTGTTGAATGGCAGTGGGCCTAACATGGAGCCCTGAAGGACCCTACTGTTGGGAAAATAAAAGCCATATTTGTTTACTCTTGCTACACTGTCAGTTCCAGCCATTTACTATACAGAAGCTACTTACAATCTGGTAATCAGCTTAAGGAATTTTCTTTTGTAAGATAGTGTTACTGAATCACTGCATGTATTTGTGCCATATCAATCTGTGCCTTCAAACATTCACATGCCATGAACAAGTTAGCCTTGCCTCATTGGGGAAAGTGGGGAACCACCTGTACATCCAGGCAAGCCATGAATATAATCTTTAAATGAGAAAACACCCTCCCAGATAGTTGCTTCACTTGTTTCATTTAACCCCAGTCATTTAAAACAGATATCTCTGCTTCTCCTGGCAGTGTCGTCATGGTAGTCCCAGGTTTCCTGCAGCTCTGAAATCTTTCCAGGAGGATGTGGATGTGCTTACACAGGTGAGCTGGAGAACAGAGAGGAATGCTGCAGCAGCTTCCCTCAGGTTTGTGCAGAGGTACCCAGTATTGTGATACCAAAGCTTGTTTAAGGAAAGGTGCTGCTCACCAGCTATTTCCAAGCCATATCTGAACTGAGCCTTGGCCACCTAGCTCTCACCTGACAGTTCCCTGCGAGCTCCAAGCCATCTCTGTGTCTCTAGCGACAGCAGGCTGAAGGGACAGTGCATCACAGAAAGAGTCTCCACTGAGTTGGCCTCGGTGGCAAGATTTGAGCAGAGCCTGCATTTCACCCCTGCTCACGGAGGCGAGGTGGGAGGATGGAATGGGAGGCAGGGCAGAGGAGTAGTCACCAACAGTTACTCTCTGGGCCTCCCACATGCAGAAGCAGCAAAAGCTGCTCGAAGAAGATTCCATCTGCTCCTGGTAGGGAGCACAAACATAAATAACACCGTATGGCCAATGCTATCCAAGGCAGCTGTTGGATCTAAAGGAATCCTAATATTACAGTGTTCGGCAGTCTGCGCAGAATGTTTAAGGAGAAGATCCTAAAGAATTCTAAATTTAGTTTATAAGCTAATGTAAACATGAATAATTTATATGCAAATATAGAAGCAGGGAAAAGCTACTCTAACACTTTGTAAAAAAATCCCTATTTGGTATCACTGAGCAGTAGCATTTTACCAGAATAGACCGAAATATCTCTGTACAGGCAGATTGATGTAAGTAGATAGCAGAGGGCATGCTCCCCATGCACTTCAATTTCAGCCTTGTCACACAATAACCTGTTTGCCACTCTACTCAAAACAACCTTTACAGACTCTGGATGATGGCTGAGAATTAAAAATCAGCTTTGTTAATTTCCTAGCTCCTGAACTAGAGAAAAAAAAACTGTGTATCATGCAAATATTGTTCCCTTTATTATTTATTTATTATTGTTCCCTTTATTACATTTATTTAGCTGCTGATGAGCAAAGAGAGAAAGTGCTGCTCTTTCCTGTTTTTTTATCAAGTAGCACAAATTCTGTGCTACAATTCTTCCTGTAGCTGTGTCAAGTGATGGGATAACCATTTTGTCCAAACAATATGAATGGTGCAATGGCAGGGAACACCAAACCAAAAACAGAAAGGGAAAAAACCTCCAACAAAACAGCAGTTCTAGATTTTGAAAGGAACAAACTGTCATATCTATGTGTACAAAAATACCTTAACACAAAGATTGCTTCTAGAAGACCTCTGCATTTTACAAAGGTCTGATAAACACTGCTTCATATTTTCCCATGCAGAGCAACATTACACACAGTTTCTAAACATCACTTTGAAAGACTTCATAATATAGGCTTTGATTTAGCAGAGCTCCTTCAGCATGCAGGAGACCATACGTGTGTACATAGGTGTGGGTTTATTATTGACGATGAAAAGGACATACAAACAAGTGCTTTGTTGAACTAAAGTTGTAGTGAATACTTTTCAGAAACTGCTGCCTAGTAAGAACACTCAGTGGGTCATCTGTTTCTCTCCATTTTCTTCTCCGCCATTTCATCAGGCTGTCTCACCTTTGATTAGAAATGAGTGACTAATGTTTCTTTGATAGATTTAAACTTTTGCTTTATATGACTTATTTGTATATAGCTTCTGCTGTGGTTCTAAAAACACCCATTATTTATTAGCCCTGCCCAGGAAAAGAGAAGGCTAAAAGATCTGACTTCCCTGACTTCTATTCTTTCACTGCAACTACCAGAAAAGTGTTGTGCAAACAATCATTCATGCCACTGATTTTTCTAAACTTCTTTTCTCTAACTGTGGTTTGACATACAACATGAGTGATTTCCAATTAACTCAAAGGATTTTTTTTCTTCGTAAGTGTATGACTGAAGCCCATGGGAAAGAGATGAACCTTCATAGCTGTTGAACCGTAACTGTTAAGTGCTACGGTTTGTTGTGCCTACCCCAACAACCAAAGATGACAATAAAATGAGGTGTGCTGCTAAGTGTGTCCAAATGTTTTGTCATGCTTGACATGCCAATAGATGGTTTAAAGAACACACAGGACCTGCAAGTGATGCAGTATAGATCTGCTAACTTCCCAGGAGAAGAGCTAGGAACATACCGTTGTGGCAGTTATAGACTCAGAATTTCACATTTTCTCTCATTGACATTAATTTCCATTATGTGGGGCTTTTTTGTGGGTTTTGTTTGTTTGGTTTGGTTTCTGTCAATTTAAAAGCAAACAACAACAAAAAAAGCCAAAAAACAACCAACCCACAGCAAAAAAAGACCTTCTCACTAAAACCACAAAAATCACCATCCAAAAAACACCAGACAAAAAACTCCAGAAAAACAAAAAAATTAAGTTCGAGAGGGTTTCGTCACTCTCCTGATAGACATTTTCTGTTAAATTTTCCCCAGACCTCCTGCACCCCAGTATAGAGTTAATGGCAGACACAAATAGAAATGTGTATTTGTATCTCATTCTGAAGTATTTCCAGTTTGTGATGCAATATCCCATTATTGCCTTCCCTCGTTGTTCCTCCCCTCAGTGTGTGATTTTCATTCTTCACAGTAATGGCCAAGGACAGCAGTGTAGTTTCTTTTGTTCTGTTTCATTCCCTTGATAGAATCTACCAGTTGAATTGCAGTAATTCACCACATGAAATGTTTATTTTTAGTGCTGACCCCTTTAGGGCAAGAACATTTGCTCAGACACAATCAAGAAAATGCAGATGATGATACACTCAAGACCTGTAATGGAAGTACCTGTTTATACACTGACACATCACAATTTAAAGATGCATTGAGAGTACTTTGTCACCCAGGATCACTCACTACAACACAGCTAGAGAAAAGCAAGGACCAAATCCAGTCTATGAGGCCACAGAAGAAATGCTCCCAATAGTATTAAACATTAGATCTCCAGCATGTTCTAAAAAAGTCATTGAGTTCCCCAATTTGGCTCTCTGGGAGCATTAGATATTGAGTCAGTGCTAATAGAAGGAACAGACATCTCATTGTCTAAAGACACCACTTTCGACAAAGGTACATATATTTGGAAGGAAACCAGAAACTGGTCAGACATTCCAATTTAGACAGAGCCTCTGAAGGAGTGCTTGAATGAGAAGACTTAGAATGAACTTCTGGAAGACACAGCTAAGTTGCCATTACCATTCGTTGCCCAGATTGTTTTCTGAAATTCTCTGACCTGCTGAAGCAGCTCAGTTATGCCTGGAGGTAAAATAGCCCAGTCTTCCCCCAAACCACCTGTCATTCAGCTCCCAGGTTCATTAGCACAAGCAAGGAAAATTTGCACTTCATCAAGGCAAATCTCAGCTTGGCCAAGTCATATCCACCAACAGATGCAGGAGCAGCATCTCACAGCTCCTAAGAGCTCTGCTCAGTATTTATTGCTCAACTGTTTATGCAGTTATAACACACAAGGGCTTGGTGAAGTACTTACAGCCACTTGAATATCTTTATAAGTTAAGTAATCAAATGTCATCAGAATGCAAACAAAGGAAATTATGGAAGCTTTCACTGAGGGATTTTGTCTTACCTTTCCCTTCCTTTCAAACATTAAACATCTTGAAAAATACTTGACAAACTCTCATGTTATCCTAAGCTTCTTCCTTCTGATGATATCATCAGAAAGATTAAACCCCAAAAGTAACTGTCCAATTTTATCTCTTTCAGATTATTAAAGCTGAGATCTATTTTCGGTTTCAGCTTTTTAAGTGAAAAGAGACTTTCAGGAAGCTTTTTGTGTGAGTTTCTCCATCTGAAATATTCAATAAGGTACTGTTATTTTTATTTCTCTAGGTCTCTTTTTTCAGCTACAACATTTAGCTGAAGCTAAATGAGTTTCCCAGGAGTTATTCCACATTCACAAGCAGGCTTCCCCTGGCAAGGCTGCCACGTGCCCTTGGTTTCCTGATGCAACCTCTCTTTTCACTCTTCTAATCCCAGGTCTGCCTGTTGTACCAGACAAACATGGGCAAGCAAAATATTTGTTAATGAGATCTGGTGGATCTCAAAGTTGCATCTGGGATGGGGTATTTCAAAGGGAAAATTAAAATTAAAATAAAATGTCACAAAAGAGGAGTTTAATTTCTGCTACCCTGGTATGATACCTGTTGTCAGCTCGACCCAGGGGAAACAAGGTGGCTGTGGTTATATAAGAGATTTTTTAAATGTTTTAAAAGTAGGTTTTAATAACACTTCCAGGAAGCATAAAATCAGAACATTTCTGACATCTAACTTGATCTTCCTGTCTGGTGGCAATGCCTTTAAATGTGTGGTGTAAAAAATTATTCAGGCATCTAAGGCCCCCAAGGTGAGCTGTTGGGGTGCCCTGCAGTGCCAAGGCACAGCAGCTGGTAACCTGCACTTTGAGCAGCTGCTCCCCAGCACACCCAGCCATGGGCTCTGGTGAACTCCCCCTTTCACATCCACCAAAACTGCAAATAAAATCACATATTCCCTTTAGCCATTACAATAGTGGGCGCAGGGATCTCCACAGCCCAGAGGCAGCAGCACTTCAAACCACAACTCTCCACACGATGAATGTGAGTCAGAGTCTGCAGAGGGTGGTCATAGCAAGCCAACTCACTCTGGAACATTTTCCCTACTTCTATCAAAATATGGGCTTTGATTTAGGGGAATCTACACAGTGGACTTCTTCATGTCTACCCTTCCAAAAACATTATCTATCCAGTGTCATTTCCCAGCACCATTTTCTGCAGGAAACATCTGATGCAACATCATGGCTCCTCTGCTATTGTTCTTGGCTAAACAACTTGAAGTACAGAGGGTAAAATGAGATTAATAAAAAGAAAGAAGGTCAAACCTTTCATCAAGTTCAAGAGTTCTGTTTTGCAGTTGAGTGAAGTAATGTCTCATTCCCATTTAAATTCATTCCTCCAGCACTAAAGCTTACTAAATAATTATACTAAAGCCAATCCTGATTAAATCTTTTGTACTTTTGGAATCAGAATATCAATTAAATTAAACAGTGATTGCAAAATACTGAATCTTCTCCATATCCTTCCTACTTGAAAAAAGTCTGCTTAATGATCTCTATTTTAAAACATATTCAGCCAGTTAGTTCTCACTGAAAACCAAAATCCTTCTCCCATGTATGCTCCTATAACTTTTGCTGGTTTTGTCCTCACTGTAAAATAGATATGTCATAGCAAAAAAAAAAACCCCATAAAAAAACCCCCAAACCAACCCCGCCCCCCGCCCCGCAAAAAACTATAAACTAAAACAAACAAAAAAAAAAAACCAATCAGAAGTATAATTTCCATTGATGGAATCAAATCCTTAACAAAAGGTCTAGGAATTCAGACTCACAGTTCCTAAAGACGTGTTGGTAAAGGACAGCAATCATCCTCTTCAGCAGAGATTTCTCAGTATTTCTCAGTTGGCATGTTTTTGTAAAAGTCACATAAGAAGGACAAAAACGTCTTGATATGTCTTCTCTTTTGTTTTTGTTTTTGTTTTTCTTTTTGACTCAAGGCAAATAAAACACTCATTTCAAGACATGACTACAAAATTATTCAAAGCAGTTGTTATACTTTTCCACCTAAGGTTTCTGTGGTTTTGGGTTTTTTTAAACCAGTGAAGAAATGAAAATGAATGAGTTCTTATTCAAAGCTAACATTTCTCTTGCCTCTGGTACCCACATGCAATTGCATTCGAGTCTTCAGGTTAGACTGGTATAGTTTTAGTTGCTCATTAAATTGCAAGTGGTAGCTCCAGCACTCAGATTCTCTGCAGAGCTATTCAAGTGAGGAAAAGCAGGCATTTCTTTATTTTCTTTCTCAGAAGTACCTCATTTATATAGTAAGTAGGGCATGCCCAAAGAGGATGTCCCCAATTACAAAGCATTATACTCACATCAGCAAATTCACACTTAGAAAATGACCCAAGTCTACCAATATACAAATTCTGCCTGGTGTAATTTATAGCAGCTGTTTCAAAGGCACACTTGCATTAGAGGGGACAGTAGCACAGGTCTTCTAGCTAAATGCACTTAGTTCATCACTCTCTACAGCACCAAGCATTTAATACACTGAGGGATGGGGTTTTGCTTCACTGTTACCAGCCATCATTACAACACTAGGCACCTTGAATTACTTGCTGCAAGTACACAGAAGAGCCAGAGCTATTAATCTGAAGACAGATTTCTTGAGCCAACACTTAGTTCTGGTGGGATTTATTTGGCTATAGACACACTTCAGATTTGACTTTGCCCATTATGATGGTTGGAACCGGCCTTTAAGACATCTCTTCTTAACACAGGGAGTTAGGTGTGGAGAAGCTGCCGCATTTTGCCATTACTGGACTGTGAATAAAGAGGTGCAGAAGAAAGAACAAGTTGGTCTGCATTCAATTACATGACTTTCTAAGATGTGTTTTATTAGTCATTCAGGAGAAACTTTTTGTGTTCCTAAATCCTCTGCTGAGAATCAAATGCATACCACCAAGGAACCTTACAGAGTTATCATGGCTTCCCTTTCTCTAGTAGCAGAGAAGTAGTTTATGAGGCCAGAAAGGTGGTGTTTTAAAGATGTGCAGCATTTGGAATTTACAGTGTAATTAGCACATAGTAATCCTGGGCCTAGTCTGTGGTATAATGCAAGGTCTTCCCTAACTTGCCTCAGCTGCCATTGGGAAGGGGCATCTGAGACAGGGTTCAGACTCTCCATTGGATCAGAGCATTTTTGCTTGCAACAACAAACCTGTCCTTTTTTAAATACCCCTTTGTTTGACTTTGGGGGCCTATCTACAGTCTGCACCTAAAAGAATTTTTTCCTAGAGATGGTCACAAAGGGTTGCCACCATCACCACTGCTGCACATTCAACTTTAGAAAGTCATCTCAGCCTTGGAGAGAAGAAACTAATATTATGGCTACACCACTACTCAGGGATTACACTCCAACCTCTTGAAGCAGAAAAATACTTTAAATTCCAGACATCGCACAATGGAATTTGAAAACATTAGAAGCCTCCATATGCTTTTCAGGGATCAGGTGAAAACAAATTGCATATCGGGTCCCACAAGTTCTTTTGAGCAATCAGAGATGCAAATTATGCATTCACTCTGAAGCATTCCAGTGTGTATTTTGATGCAACGTAAATTAATTGTCTCTGCTAATTTACTCCAGTTACTTCATAGTCTTGTTAATTAGGCATCTCTGTGCAGCATTATTGTGTTCCAATTCCTTCAGAATTACAGCTTACTTTGATGTTGTTTATTAACTCATTGAACAGACAGATATATACAACATGTCAAGAAGTAAACTTAGACGTGTCTGTGAGAACAAATCCATCAATATCTAATTTAAAGTCAAGATTTTCCTCTTGCTCATCCCCCAGTATGATTCCATCAATTGCCTGAAGGGACTGCCTATCCGACAACTTCTTTCATTCTAAATCCAAAACACAGCATTGTGCCAGCTGCTTAGAAAAAAGTCAGCTCTATCCTAGCCAAAACCAGGACCGTACCTAAGCTCACCAGTGTTCACAATTCCATGTGCTGCTCATTTTAACATGTGCTTTAGCTGTGTATTTAGTGCAAGCACCACTGCATTTGCGGCTTGAGTAAACCTGCTCCACTTTCACAGCAGGTGAAAGTGGCTCTCACTTCCAAAATGGCACAAACCATTTCTCATTCATTGGGAAGGGAGAGGGACTTAAAACTCAGAGTTCTGAGGTTTATATTTTCAAACATCCATTGCTCTGGTTGCTGTGGTTGTCTCTGGAAAGTCAATAGTCACAGATGATGTGGTTATTGTATCTGTACAAATTAATACAATAATCACTTTCAAGTCATATTTCTGAAATACGCAATAATGAACAGTATTCTAAAGTTTTATTCCAAAACATAGCATTTCTGGGGGCTCAGAAATCTTAGCCCCCATCTAGAACAAAAAGAAACAAAGACACAAAGATTTTCAGTCCAGCCTTGAGCAGACAAGGCTCAATAAAAACTTTAAAGATAGAAAATGCTTCCTCCTCTCCTTTCTGACTGTGGAAATTGCAGAGGAAAGAAACTAAAACAGGCTTTGATGTGTCCCTATTAGTTTTTGTCTGTGCAACAGTTCTCCTCACCTCCAAAGGGCAATAAGAAAGAAAGCAGCTTCCCTACCTGGCTCAGAAGCATCATCCAAAGAGCAGGGCAGCACCCTACAGAGGAGAGAGCTCGCCCTGGAAGGCTGCTTTTCCTCCAAGCAGCTGAGCTAAATGGAGGCATGCAAGCCCTAATTAAGGAGGCTGGGCTAACTTCTGCTTTAGTTAGCATGGATCAGCAAGTGTATTAGCATATAAACTTTGGAATGGGTAAAAAGCAGCTGTCACAAAAAAAAAAAAAAAGTCTGTCATGTACAAAAGAGAAGAAGTTGAGTCAGGAATCAAGAACTGGATTAAAGTGCAATAACTGAAAATGGAACATCCTTTGCCAACTGAAGCCCAGTTATTTACATATGTTTCTTCTTGCTAATTGTGTGCAAACTTATCTTGCCTTGGCAAATCTGTGCAGACTCTAGACAAGACCCACAGAGACCCAAGGAAAGAAAAATAAAATTCTTTTCAGAGGGAGGGGGCAGGCTGTCACAGTGAATTACATGTCCTGGTGTAAGAAGTTTGCAAAATAAGCTGTGGAGGAGACTGTGCAAAGCTGGAAGGGCAGAGATTCCTTACAGAAAGGGTCCACGCAGGAAGAGCGAGTGGTGCCATGATAAAGAGAAGAATAGCTGGGGCAAACCCAAGGTCTGGCAGCTTTCAGCAGAACTGCCATCTTTCTAATTCCATAGAGAGATCCAAAAGAGGCACAAGTGTGCAAGTATTTGCTGCTCAAGTCCTCCTTCAACCTTCCTTTTGTGCACAGGCAGAAAAATGGATGGGAAGCTGTAATGCATTTAGGCACTGATTTTATGTATTTATGTGGGGTTTATACATATATGTGCTGAGGTTTTTATCGTGGGAAGATGTTGTAGTTTATGTTCATGAAAAGTCTGTAGTTACCTCTGTGCATTATGCCACTTCTGCATGTCATCAGTAATGATAATTACCAGATTTTGTCAAGGTTACAAGATACAAAAACAAGAGTGTTGGACCACTCCACTCCTCAGTGCAGGCACACTTTGTTTCCAGATGGAGTCACACAAGGATGTTATGTATAAACAGGAAGGTAACTATGGAGGGATCATCCTTACAGTAGTAAAGAACTATAAATATAAATAAAATCCAATTACCATAAGTGAATATATGTCTTACCATACACAATATCATACAGCTAGCAGTGGACCTTCTAAGTGAAGTTTTTCCTTGGTTAGAACTATTTTACAAAGCCAAAATTTCATCATATATTTATTTATGTGTGTGTTAATCTGTGCTGCATTTGTGGTAAATTTGCTACACAGTTAGCAGGGAAAATTCTTGCATTGTACAGCTGGTTTAGAGTTGATATTGCAAGTTATAAAATAACATCTACTACTGCTCCAGAAGTATTCCTATAAATATTTCTGGCAGATAGGTTGCAGGAACTGAAACCTCAGCACGAACAGGTTTTACACCTCCCTTTCTTATATTGTCTGATAAAAAATCCTGGTAGAACTAAATCCTACTTCAAAGTTATAGAGCCATAATAATAATGTAATAACACAGTAGTGCAAAAAAACCTGCTACATGCCAAACATATAGTAAAACACATATGTCAAACAGGAGTCTGCTATAGAAAACATAATCCTATTAGAGAAGATTTTAATAAATACCCAAATAACAAAACCAGAACTAGATTTTATTGGTTTTTATGCTGAAAATGTTTTAATGCCTTAGAATAAGTGATGAAATATTGCTAAAGGAAAAAAAAAAAAACAAATCAGCAAAAAAAACCCTGCAGATATTTTATTCTCCCTATGTTGAGAGAGATCTGATATTTATTTCAACAGAATGATTAATTAACAATTCACTTTATCAGGACAGGATTCCTGAAGACAGCACCACTGGTCATTCATGCTGTCTTTGTCTGTGAGGGTCTTCAGCTCCACTTGAAGTCAGCAGGGGTCTTTTACTAAGCTTATTTGTGCACAGAGTACCCCTAAGAGTCAAGGCCTCCCAGAAAACAGAGAAAAAAAGTGGTGTCCCCATCCAGATCAGAGGTCAGGGTCATGATGCAAGTAGAATGTGTTGACTCAGTATTTTCATTATGGTGCCAGCCCACGGCCTCGTTCAGAGTACTCTCAGGGCACAATCTCCAGGGCAGGGGTCTGTGTGGGTTGCTGTGTCAACAGATCACCCACAGTGCAAAGGAACAGTACCCTTGGAGTGCACCTCCCCAAAACCATACCAGAACACAGAGAAGAGTCAGGGGAAGGCTAGAGGAAACAAAAGTAATAAAGAGCTAGCAAGTGTCAAGGAAACTGCAAAATAAAGAAATGCGCCCTATGCAAATTTCTCACTTTAGCGTCAGAGATTATGGCAGTTCCACGTGTTATGATCTCCAGCTCTATGGCAACCCTAGTAAAGTCATCGCATTGATATGTGAACATGCCATTTTATAATTACCCTAATTTTATTTTAGAAAGTAAAGTTCCTCATTATGCACTAATCAGACTTCTAATCCCCCAGCACTCCCTTCTCTTTCCTCCTTAGGGAAGCCACGGAGACTTATCAAACATGCCACCTTCTTTTTTTAATGTGCTCATAAGAAGTCATCAGATAAGAGACATTCTGGCATCAGAAAAATCATTAAGCTATTTATAGTAAATAAATCCACAAATGGAGATACTATTAATTTGATAAGGACTATATTAAAAGGTCTACGTTTGAATAACAAAGCCTCCTTCTCAATTACTTTATTATGCATTAACTATAAAAGTTACTCTCACACTACTTCCATGCAAAGTAATAATAAACAGAAAGACAAGTTTTGTTCCTGAGGAACATAATAGATCTTTTGGGTCTAATTAAAGGTGTCTTTTCCACAGCACTGAAGCAGGTGTATGGCCTGAGATGTACCATCCAGGTTCTGGCAGTCAGCTCAGGAGTCTGGTAAGCTGCGAGGTTTGTCATGCTATATAAGCCACAAACAGCTTGAAAAAAATTATAAAAATGTGACTGTCACATCAGCTCTGGCCACCCATCCATGTTAAATACAGTCTGTAGCCAGAAACAGATTCTTGTGGTGAGGCACATGAAACCTACATGGAGGCAACAGGTAGCTGGTGATATATGGCTCATCTACCCAAGGTTCAGCAAAATTTTTGAATATATATATATATATACATATATATATATACAAACCCAGCTTTCCTGCAAGTTATCATAATATTGAGTAAAGCATGTGTCAAAAGGCTGTCCTGGAAAGGAAAGTCCTTAAAAAAAATCCCAAACATTTTTCCTCTCTGACTAAAACATGGATTTCTTTTTTCCTTTTTTTTTTTTCCCTTCACATTCAGGTAATTTTAATAAAAATATCTTCAGATCTTTGTAGCAATAGGCTTCCAAATTATTGGGCAAAATATAAGACCTTTCTAGATTATTTTTGGATTTGTAGCTTTTAAATTTCACTGGATAACAATCATTTGTTCCTGCACTCTCTGGAGATTGAACGGAAATTGAAACACGTCCTTTGTTGTTTGTTGATTGTGTCCTGAGGATATTGGGGTTTTTTTTGCTTTTAATCTTTTCCTCTTTTCTTTCTCTTAATCTATAAAAATTTCCCATACAGATAAGGCTATTTGTTTTTCTGAATGCCTTTTATTTTAGAGAAACCCTTCCTGAGACACAGCAGTAGAACTGTACCTGCTATTTGAGGTGAGGCTGTCAGTGACATGTTTGATTTACATGATGGCTTTCTCACATTTTCAGTATTGTTCCTCATATTATTCTTCTTTGTCATTCAACTATTTCAGCTTCCTTACATCTATTAACTCATTTTCTTGTTTATGCTGCTGCTGAAAAATATTGAGCTGGGATGCTTTTTCTGATAACCGCTAGGTCTTTCTGTGAGGGTTTACAGTTAATTTAGTGATCACTATGGATTTTCCCATTATCCTTCCTAAAGTGCATACCTCAAATAGACAAAGATTATTTTCTACACCAACAAAGGTCATATTTCTAGCTTGTGGAAGACACTACATCTTCAGCTTGCCACAAATCAGATACAAAACATAATTCATCCTATATTTCTGGTCAATGTAATTTCTGGAGTACATTGGTTTGGAGAGGGAAGGTAAGAAGAAATGTTTCTTGTCAGTATTTAAGCAATTATGGAATTTTCCATCAAGGGTTTTGGAGCGATCCAAGACTCCAACAACTAGCTATTGTTGAACAGGCGAACAACAGCCACAGGAATCATTTCCCAAACTTAACTCATTTTTGCTATGTAAAAAGTTCATAATACCTTAATTTCACATTTTCTAACTCTTCAGAAAGTCCTTTTCTCCACAGCTATGCAAAGACAGTCATTCACAAAGTACACTCAGCCCCACTAAGCAGAGCACATTTCTCATATGAGCTGCTGTCCACAGCAGTAAACCTTTAAGGATGGATTTTCTGTGACTTCCTGTTACTCTGGTCTAAGATCCCACAAACTTTGCCTTTTCTGTGTGGAATGAGAGGAAATGCCTAGACTGAAACAACACAAATTTCTTCAGGGCACAATAGTAATCTTGACCTTCTCCATAAACCTTATTCAAGATGGCAAAGCCTCTGTGTTATGCAGTTCTGTCAAGACAACCTGTAGTGGTTTGGTTTCATCTCCTGATGGTCCAAGGATTAATTTTCAAAGAGGATTTTCTAGTGCTCAATAAATACATAATCTAGCAGTGGGGTTTTTTTCCCTCCATCTTCAATTAAGAATGCATCTGTTTGTCTGAATTAATCTGAAAAACAGGAATGTAGTTCAAAACAGTCATGTAAGTCCAAGACAGTTAATTCAACGTGCCTTTAGTGCTGAGTGACAAAAATTAGTGGCCAACTGAGAGGCAGGACCCTTTCAGCTCATACTGGATACACTGGTGTGAAGTGCAGTGAGCATCTTAACCAGTCAGACCCTGGAAGAGGAGAGTTTAGCTCTGGCAGAAAGCTGTGAATCATGGATAATACTTAAGCTTTTCTGGTTTATTATAGAAAGTGTCAGGCAATGTTATATGAGGGAAGAAAGCAAAGGGTAAGAACAATAATTACCATGAAATTCATTGCCCAAAGTGTCAGACAAAGTAATAACTGGGATTCTTTGTATTAGGAGAACAGGTAAAATTGGCAATATGAGCAAAGACTTTATGAGAGTTCTAAGGTCCAAGTGAAAATAAATTAGACAAATGTAAAATTTTAGTGTTTCAACATAGAAAGGTTGCTATGAACACTGGATTTTACTGCACCACTTTCAGCCAAGAGACATATTGAGGCTTGGAACAGGGCTGTTTGGAAGTTAAATCCTGTTCATACATACTTGGGTAGGCAGCACCATGAAATAAACCATGGTAGAGACATTTATGCATTAAAAGCAAATAACAGAACTAAATCACACCTTGCACCTTTAGAGGATAAATCATGTAAATTATCCAGTCTCTGAAGTAGGTATTCAAGGGCAAAATAGGTCCATCTCTCTTCAGCCTGCCCTGCAGCACTAGCAAGGGGGATGTAACACTGCAGAGCAAGTGACTGTGCTATGGGTTTCCCAAGTTTCTTCTTGGAATTGCCCCAGAGCTTCCATGAAGACCACAGCAACAATCAGTTTGCACCCTGGCATTCCTCACCCCAACCACTGTTCTGGGTGCCCACTCAAAACATCCTATGGATCAGACCATCTGAGTTCCCTCCACACCTGAGGATGTCCAGCCCCAGGCAAACCCTTGTGCAGATTCCCACACACACAGAAAGGTGGGCTAGCACCTGATGGCAGGGGAAAAGAGACCTTTAAGAGGTGAGACCATTAAAACAGTGGTTCTCACTTCCAGAATGGCACAAAACATTTCTCATTCATTGGGAAGGGAGAGGGACTTAAAACTCAGAGTTCTGAGGTTTATATTTTCAAACATCCATTGCTCTGGTTGCTGTGGTTGTCTCTGGAAAGTCAATAGTCACAGATGATGAACAAGATCACCCTCAGGAATAAATAGATGACATGCTTTAACAGCTATCAGAAGACATCCTTTTGATGTGATGAAGGGGTTTTCACTTCAGAAAGCATTTCCCACTATATCACATACTCAAGGTTAATACCACAATCTTAGGTGTGGAAATCATGAAACAAATGGAAAAATGGCCTAGAAAATTCAGAAGAGTTACATGAAGCACAGGGAAAGGACTGAAAAAGCAGCTGCATCTCGCATGAATAATAGAAACACTGAAAGAATGGTTAACAAAGGAAACCAGATGCAACAGAGAGATGTTGAAAGGCTTTGATCATTCAAAGGCTTAAACCTGACAGCACTTAATGCTGATGGACAGATATGAAATGAGGATGATAAAAAGAACGAGGTGCTAAGCAATAGCATTCAGCTTCATGAAGAATGAAAAGTGAAAAGGGACAAAAGAGTCAAAGAATCAAGCAAAACTAATCCTGTCTGGTATAAACACCTGATGGAAATGGACTCAGTAGAGGAAAAGACAGCATGGAGAAGAGAGATCCTAACCCAAAACCCTCAGCATTTGCATCATACATCATCAGGAGACTGCAAAGAACAACCCAGTAGGAACAGAACTGCTCCTGAAGGTGCAGCCAGATCGTGGCAAAGCAAAGGAATTTGCTTCTCATGTGTTCCCTGCCTAAAGGACACTGAAACTTTTACTGCTCTTCTCAACCACACACCACAGGAACAACCTTGGAAACTGCCCTTGGAGATGTAATATTGTTGCTGCCTTGCAGCAACATTTGCTTTCACATTATTTCTATAACTGTGTAAAATTCATCACACTGATAAGTCAGAGATAGTGTCAGATTCATAACACCAGGAATTTGTTGAAAATAAGAATTTTCTGAAGGACAGGCATGTGGGGTTTGGGGTTTTTTACAATTCAATGGGGACTTTCTTCCTAAAGAAGGTTTGTGAAAAAAATCAGACCAGAAATTTTGTTTGTTTTTCAGGTTTTTTACAAGAAATCATTCTTCCTCCATGCCCAGGTGACTCCCATGGTCACATTCTCAGACCATTGCAATATCCTCCTCTGGTAGTTTAAAAATTGCTATTTTACCAGTATTCCTGACAGTAGACTCATTACTTTGAATATTCATGAGCAGGGAAAAAAAAAAACCACACACACACACAAAGGAGTGCAAACAAATGCAAAAATATTCAATGTTTAAAATGTAACCAGAGTTTCAGAAATTGGAATGCATCCATGAGCTACACTTAACAAGGAATGTCAACATATTGCAGAGGCAACACGTTACTTTGTTACCAGATATCTGATGACATCTGTTCTCACATGTCGATGAAAAATCAGCTTACCTGAATTGCAAAAATATTAATGAGGAAAACCATCTGTATTGCAGCTTGTAATGTACAATTTTCCATATAATCACAGAGCATGTCTGTCTCTGATTTTGGACATTAGACTGGTTCAGAATCAGACAAATAATTGTTTCATCACTCTAAAGTTAATTGACAAGATTTAGTTCTGCCAAATAATCAAAATGCATTTTCCTACTAACAGGAGCAGGTATCACTGCTCCCAGTGTGGCTTGAAAGGTTAAGACTATTTTAACAAAGTTCACAACAAAGTTCAAAAGAATTAGAATGTCTTTAACTTTGATGTGTGAACATAACAACAAGAGACCCGAAGATTAATTGGCCTGCTTGTTCAGAAGCTGAGCTACAACTCTCTGAAGGCTACTCTCAGCCAAAATGAATCCACAGAGCTGGGCCAACCCTGCCAGGGGGGTTCTTCTGCTCCAAAGTTCAACACCCTGTGCTTAATTTAGCCTTTGTCTCATCAAATTTTTGCAGGGAGCAGTTGCAGACAAGAAGATTTCCTTAATGGCTGCTCTGAAATTTCATGATTTCAAGAAGTCAGATTTTGTTTTACTCTTTTAACTCTAATCTGTACTTCACCACAGAAATTATAGATTTTGAGAGGTCACTTGCTACGATCACAACCCAAGCCTTCCCTTTCAGGTGTGAAACTCAAGCCTTTTTACTAATTAAAGCAAACTTACTGGAGCCAGAAGTACTTTGACAAACATTTTTATTGCTGTTGTTGTGATCAGAACTTTTAATTTCATTAAGATTAATAATTTAAAAAAAATCATATGAGAAAAAATTGCTGTAGTTTGGCAACAATAGAGGGATAGTAATTTTTGTAGGTAAGAAAAAGACAGAGTACTGTCTCAGAAAAAGATGCTCCATAGCAGAAATAATAATTTTGAATAGACCATTTGAAGTAATTTTGAGAGGAGGAGAAAAGGGGGAAAGGGAGGGGATTCACATATATTTTGCTATTTTCAAACTTACTTAGCAGCAGCTGGCAGATATTTATCCCTACATAAAAGCTCTGATATTCTACTTGTTAATTTCCCTAGTTATTTTCTGGAAAAGAAAATGCCCCGAGCTGAAATATTAATATCACTTAAATCCTGCCAACAAGAGCAATGTGTAAGCAACATTTTCCCATCCACACATAGAGATACACACGTCACAAAGAATTCATGGGTTCCTTCCTATGAATGCTCTAATTAAGAGCCCTTTTGGGATGCTAACAGGGATCTCTGTCTAACCACAGGCTGTAATAGGCTCATAAACATAGCTTTGGAAAAATATCTGAGGCTACTCTAATTTATATATAATTTCATAAAAAATAATTTGTTTTTTTTGCTTGTTGACTAATTTCAATCCTACTGATTACCTTCCCAAGGGCTCAGCTTATTTTCAGGTTAATAACCATAGCGTACTACAAGGGCTGAGGGTAGAAAATCCCCTTTGTAACCTGGCAATGGAACAATGTGTTTATAGGAAAACTAAGTGAGGCTGATAGACTTGTTAAAAGATCAAAAGAATTTTTGGGCAGAGTGCCTCTTAAGTAAATTGTTATAGCTGTACCAGCTCTTGGAAACATCAGATATTCCTGGCAATGCTCTTACAAACTTCCTAATTCCACCAGCATGCTTGTTAACTTTGGCTTCCAAAGGGTAAATTTCCCTCCCCAGCATTTGTATGAGCAGCTCTCAGAGCAGCTTGTACAGTTAAGCAGAAAACCCTCTGCCCTTCAGAGAAAATGGATTATAGTACCAGTCACTGCCAATGCATTTTAACTTGTTAAGAATTGCTGCCCCCATAAAGAGGGGAGGTTTTCCTCCATCAGGTTTTGGAGACTGAGTTTTACAACTAGGAAAAATATATTTGAGGATAAACTAATATCTAGACTTGTTGTGATGAAATACACACTCAAAAGATAGAACAACAAATGTACTTGGAAGTTTTTTGAGAGAGTGGAATTTCCTTGTGTGCTCCAGCACCCCGGCTGTCTTGTGAGTTCGGTTCAACAGTCCCTGAAGCAGCTGGGCTGGGCAGCTCCTCCTTTTAACTTCCACCTTCCCTTCTCTATTTTCCATTCCAGTTTATCTGCCTGTCCTTCCCTGCCATTTGGCACTGAGAAAACAGAGGCTTCGCAGAAGGCTTCTTACTCCCCACCCCATGTTATCTTTCTTTTGCATGCCTTCATTCATGCAGACTTGAAGTTGCTTTCTCTGGCTTCTGGCCACCTGATGATACAGCACTGAGGCTGCACAAATTGCATCTCTTGGGATATTGGAGTGGTGTGTCTGGAGTGATCATGTTTGCTCTGTTATGTTGTTCATTTAGAGCTTGGCTTGACATGTAACCATTAAAAACTTGTGAAAGTGGGGCACAGATCTTACCTTACGTCTCACTAAATTCTGAAGAATTTACAAGCATATTTTCATTCTCTGATGACTCATTTCACAGGTGAAACAGGGAGACTGCTTTTTGCATTATCTTCCTGTGCTTATTTACAAAGATGGACAGTGTTTCCTCGGGAAAGCTCAGCACTGCTCTGGGCTCAGACAGTTTTCCCCACGCTGCTGCCTGTTCCCTGCAACACACACACACACACACACACACACGAGCTCTAACGTGACCTGTGAGGACAGCAGGTGTCTGTCTTGCTCCCAGACATAGCCCTGCCTGTCTTGCCTGAGTAGCTCTTATGCCCTCTCCTCTCTCCATGTACAGTGATTTAATATCACTGCACATACAGACCATGCATGCATGTATGTCCATCTGAGTATTCGAGTTCCACACCCTGAATGAAAGCAGTCTACAATAAAGCCTTGTTACAGTTATATTTACTTTTCAGAAGCATCTTGTCCTAATTTTTGCTCGGATAGACATCATTTTCTTCTTAGTAGCTGGTACACTATTGTATTCTGGATTCAGTATGAGAATCATGTTGATAAAACACTGCCTTGCTGAGTAGTGTTTACCCTAATTAAGGGCTTTTCAGGGCTTTTCCCACGCTTTGCCAGTGAGGAGGTGCACAAGAACTGGCAGGGAGCACAGCCAGGAGAGCTGATCCAACTGGGAAAAAGGGCCTTCCATACCATAGAATGTCATGCCCAGTATGCAAACTGGGGTGAGCTGGCCAGGAGTTGCTGAATACTGCTTGGAGACTGGCTGGGCATCAGTCAGCAGGTGCTGAGCAACTATAGTGAGCATCACTTCTTTCTCTTGGATTTTATTGCCTGCCTTCTCTTTCTCCTTTCCATTAAAAACAGTAATCCTATTATTAGCATTACTAGTGTATTTTATTTTCTTTCAATCATTAAACTATTCTTATATCAACCCAAGGGTTTTTACTTTTTTTTCCAATTTTTCTCTGCATCCTACCGAGGGGGTGAGGAATTAAATAAGCAATGGCAGTGTACTTAGTTACCACCTGATATTAAACTGCAACACCCTTTAATTACTTATTTAAGAAGCTCAGCCTTGTGAGAGTATACTGGAATTTTTCAGTACCTTTTGGCATGTTAATTTTTATCATAATTATGCACTTGAAAATTTAGATGGTAGCTCCATTACATCAGAGGCCATTCTGTGCGAATGGCTCAGGTATTCTGCCCCAGCTTGTGATCTTACACAAATAAACCCAAGTTTGATCCAGTGTCAAATTTGCCGGAAAAAATGCAGTAATTTCAAAACTTTCAGATAACTGCAAGTTGTCCTCACACCAGTGAGTGGGCCAGATGAACACAAGGTACTCAAGGTTAGCCAAGAAAATTACACAGTGATTGAATGAATAGAAGCATGCAAGGTCACACTAGTAATAAGTCATCATTTATAGGTACTGTGGGTCATTAGCAAGGATTGTGGCAACTTCTCCTTAACAATAAATTTCTTGGTCTAGATGTATTTCCTTCAAGGCATGGCATTGCACTCAAAACAGTTCAAGACAAAGATACCTGGGTTATGCAAGAGGCCAGAAATTTTCACAAATAATTCTTCTTAATATGATAGAAATTATCACAAATATTTCCTCTTACCTCCAGATACAAGTAAGAGATTATAGAGTTTTTTTAACTGCTACACAAGTCAAAAGAAGGCAGTTTATTTTGTTGGGCCAAGGAATGTTGAAAAGGCAGCGGGATCTATAAGGAAACTGAAAGCAAATCGTTGCCAAGTCAGGCAGCTCTCCTCTGGGACCCCCAGCAGCCAGCCTGCCACATTTTCCTTGTGTACCACAGCTTCCAAATTTCTCCATCCTGCTGCTGCTGCCACCATGCTGTACATGGGGCATGGCACTAAATACCTCTTTCTCTGATGATGCCAGCTGGCTACCAAATGCTTATACCCTGATCATTAACACAGTGCAAGAGCCAAATCGACATGAAACCACAATTTCTTTTATTCCTATATCCAGTATTTGGCTTCTAGTTTTATTTCAATGAAATACATTTTCCAGCTGTGCAGATTTGCTGCAAAGAATGCAATTAATGTCTTTCACATATCTTGAGAATCCTGACCCACAGACATCATCAGATAATCTCTCACCAAGAGATCATAATTTCCTCTTCCACCTGTTGTGTACCATATTAAAAGACACAGATGCCCTCAGTACAATTAAAAAGTAAGAGGAGCTCTCTGGAACTACCTGCCACATACCTCCACAATGTCCAAGGCCACATGGTTGAAAGATGATATATTTATTTTCATTGTAATCTTGTATTTGTAAATGAATAAGCATGTACTGATTGGCTACCCGGGATAGAAAAGGTGTGATTCTGTTTGTAAAGTCATCACACAGTCAGTGTATGAAACTTTTTCTGCATAGAGATTTGACCAGGTTTAGCAAAATATCCTGGATAAAAGAACTATAAAAATGCAAATTTTAATTTGCTGTTGCAAAATTCAGGGGTGGACCTTTTTAAGGAGATATCTCCAAATACTACACTCAATTATTAAAAATTAAATTTACAGCTGTCTATATCCTTGGGACAAGGGAGTGCAAACATAAAGGGAAATTGGCAAGCCTGTAGGTGCATTGCCCTTGTCTGTCCTTCCCTGAAAGAAGTAGGCTAAGACATTCCAATACTTAAAGGATGTTTTAGGAACATTTAATGGCTGAGTTAAAATTCTCTGCCTCATAGTTATGCATTGGAAGACCACATCAAATCACAGCACAGTGTAAATACCTCTATAGAGGATCAGTGAAATAAGCCAGGAATCACCGTGCCATTAGTGCACAAGCCAAGGTACTGCTGCATTCACAAGGAGACACTGCAAAGTATACATCTAGGATATTGTTAAACAATCTATCAAGGAGGGAGCTGTGAAGCAATGTCATTTTATCTTTTCAGTTATTGTTCTCCTGGTGTTTCAGAAATGATGTGTTAAAATTAACCAGGCTCAAATAGAATTGAAGAAATTATTTTTAAAAGTCATACAATTGAAAAAAATCACTATATTTTGAAGGCAGATAATATTAAATTATTAAATTACATTAAAGATAATATTAAACTGTTCAGCAGCTGATAGAAAGGTTGTCAAGAGCAGCAGAATAGAAGGAGTAGGTGTGTGACAGTCATGAAGTTGGGACTCCACATAGAACCAAGATAAGAAAGAAGACACTTGCCTGGGAAAGGCCAAGCAATTTCTTCTTATTGCCAAAAACAAATCATGAGTGACATAAACCAACAAAATTTTTATAGCAGAACTAGATCCAAGTTTTAGACAATAGATGTGCAACACAAAGCTGTTCTTAGCAAATAAAACTCCACTTCAAACACTCCACTCTAAAACATTTTAGAAAACTAAAAGGAGGGTTGTTTGTATCATCCACAGTGTGACAGTAACATAATTTTTCTCCAGGATATAGTATAAATATATTTCCTATGGCAAATAAATTTCTGACTTGTAGTATCAGGCCCACATTTTCAAAAATGAATAGCCATTTTTTAGTTCTCAGCTTCTGATTCTTCAAAATAATATGAACTTCAGAAATGTTAAGTACACTTAAACCTCTATAGAATGGGTTCCCTCAATGCGTCCAAAATAGACATCTCAAAAATGGCATCTTTTTAGATTTAAATTGAGGAAGTTCATTAAGGGTTCAGACTGAAATCTCCAAATCTTTTTCACAGAAGATTTAACAGGCAGCCACAGAACAAGTTTCACAATTTGATTTGATTTGATTTCTTAGAGTCATCCAGACTGATGTGACAGGATCAGTTCTAAGTATCAGGAGACAATTTAAGCTTCAATTACTTTTAATTCATGGCTTCTGGCTACAGTTGCTGGAGGAAGAATATTTAAATTTGAAATCTGGAGTTGTCAATAATTTTTAGTAATTTATTTACTGCATTTTCAGCTCTCTGTTTCCAGTGTGGTTTAGTGATCACATCATGTCAAAAATTCCTCCCACAGGAGGTAAGTAGTAGCATTTACTTGAGTGACTAAACTAAACTGTATTTCATTTAACTGAATCATACTATGTTTAAATTAAATGCACTGCAAATGAACCAGAACACACATGCACTTCTTTGCACCTCTGAAAAGACTTCTAGGCAGCTACTGGCCTCTGAAGCTGATATTACAGTTCTTTCTTCATTATTGTCTTGGGCTCCAATCTGACTCCTTTAGAAAGCACAGCTAGTCCTTCAGTGAAATTGACTTCTAATTTATAGGTAAGCAGAGAAAAATTGCAGCTTTCGAAACACTGATTTAGACTTCTTATTTATAGGAATACTTTTATATGAGTTTTACATATTCTTTGTTTGAAATACTCTCCACTTTCTTTTCAAATACTTCAGACAACAATTTTATTATAAATGATAGAATTTTCTCTAGAATTAGCCCATAAAATTAATTTTTTTCCAAACTTCTAAATATATTTTAAGTTATTGGAATAATTTTAGATATGAGAACATTTGTAAATTCTACATCTCAAGTTCTCCTTCACTTTGGGATTCAAAAGGTTGAAGTCTGCAAGTCCTCTTCAGTCCATATGAACTGTCCATAATTTTGAAACTGGTAGAGACAGACTTCTTCATTCAGAGTCAATAGATTTAAAAGACTGAAGCCATGCAATTTATTACTACAGATGCAAAAAACTTCAGAGACAAAAGGTGGTTTGGAGCTTATTTCATTCATGCTGGATGAAATATTTCACTTTCCTTGAATCTTCAGTTAATATATTTAAATTTCAGTTGCAAGGTAAAAATAAATTTCACCCTCATTCCCAATATAAAGTTCAAGGGAAAAAGGAATCACTATCTTTCAGATCTAAAGTAATTATTTTATGGGTAAAGTCTTACAGGAAAAAAAAATTTATGACAGTCTCACAAGTGTTTTATTTTTCTGTTTGAAGTGTATCTATGTGGTTTGCAGGATAACTGCCTTTACTGGGGAAATAATGGGCATTTTTCATCCTTTAACTGTTTTTATTTGCTCCTGCACTTTTTCCCTGAAAAATTATTTCTCTATTTATCCTCTGAAATATCTCTCCAGTGATGTGTTGAAAATGAGCATCTTATCCGTGATGCATTCTATTGATGTGCTCTTAAATAGGAAAGAGAAAGAAAATAAAAGGTCTTTACATCAAGTCTCATCTGCCTACAACTCACTGTGCTGTTTTTAGTGGCCCCCACCTTCCACGGTGCCCTGACTGGAATCTCTCAAAGACAGTGTAGCTTGGGGATGCACTACTGAAGCATCATTCACATGGAATGCTTAAAGGCAGTGTGCAATGCATGTTGTACCAGAAGAATATTACACAAGCTGGGAAGACCACTGCCATGGTGAGCTGCTGTTGTGATCCAGAGGCATCCAGAGAGATGCCTCTGCCCAAATTAAGGTGCATATGTTAAAGTCAGTGGTGTGGATTTTATTTAGCAATGAATGTTAAGTAGAGAGATAGAAAGAAATAGAAAAGAGAGGGTCAGGGGGGTGGGGGAAAAGAGAGAGAGCGTGATCAAGCAGAAGACAGTCACCACCCGTGCATTCAGCAGCATCCTGTTGGTCCTTCTTCAACCTGGGTTCCTTTGGCGGGGGGGGGCGGTGTCCTGAGGCCATTCAAAAGTTTTTATTATTTATACATTCTAGCAAACAAAGGAATTAATTCTTATTCACTACATAGTTCTGTTATGCTGTTGGTTAAATGATTCCCTTGTCTGTAATGTTAATTAGTCCCATGCTCAGTCTTTCTCTTTTTCTGAGTCAGTGGATTTCTTGGGTTGATGGTCTGTGAGTTGGTGGTCATGATCTCCCTCTGCCAGAATTACCTTTTATTCTACCTAAATCTGAGCTGATTTCAGCACAGCTGCTGGATTCCTTGTGGCCCATAAATTCTGCCATTATCAGCGATACATTCTTCTCCCCCAGCTTTGTTAAACCCACCCTAGGTCTGAGTTAACACCCAGACAATAGCACCACCTTTATCTTATCTCAAGTTCCTGTTGTGGTGGTTTAATTTGCAGTCCAAGTTCCAGGTATTCACAGAGGTATATTCTATGGGGGCTTCAGTGGTTTGGTGGTCACAGATGCCACCTGTCCCATAACTTTGGGTGATCCTTGTTTGACAGGTGATGTGCTCATGAGCTCCTTCGTACAGTTTGCCAAAGTGGGACTTTTTCTCTGGATGTGTTACCCAGGATGTGCTACCCAGATCTCAGCTCTGCCAGGCTTGGAGTTAGTGCCATCCTGCTGCTCTGTTCTGCGCTCATCTCGTGGTAAAGTCCTTCTGTGGCCTTAGCAGTGTTTGAAACAGGCAACTGTCATCTCCAAGTCCTTACAGCTGGCTTAATGAGCTGCACTGACAGTTTCACAGAAGAGTTTACCTTCCAGATTGCAGCACATAATTTTACATAATAAACTGCACATACTTAAACATACTTTTTTGTCTTCAGCACATGGAAATGGTTTTATTTTTTAAGAGAAAACCATGATAGTAGACATACAGATTGACGTGTATCCTGTCAATGGGCACCTGTTTGGGGAGAATTCTTGTCTCCCCACTGTTTTTCTGCAAATAAAACATTCTGAGTAACTGAAATTTGAGGCCAGCATGCCAAAGCCAAATACTTTAGATATTTTTCAGCTTTCTCTATGAAAAGCAATATTCATGTAACTTTAGAAAACTGCCAGAATATTTTTAAACCCAGACTCCTGACTCATTCCCTCTTCTCGTTATTGGATATATGTGATTTGGTGGAAAACATGCACTCAATAATGTTATTCTTGCAATAAATATACCACAGTGAAGAAACAAATTTGATCATAATTATATTGAAAATTAGGTCAAAAGATCAGCCAGAAAGCTCAGGAGAAACCCTGACATAGGTCGATCTCAACGATGTCTCCCAGGAAAATATCTCCACCTCCACTGATTTGTATATGACAGGTTTGTAGTGTGAATTAAATCAACTGAGAGTCCTACTGAGGCATTCATCATTGTCCTGAATTTGTGTTGGAGGCCTATTGCACTAAAGTGACAGGGATGTTGTTTCTATATACAACTAACTTATAGTATTAGGAAGTCGCTCTGTACTTTATCCTTTCACCAGTCTTCGGACAGAAGATCACTTCCTACAAAATCATTTTTCCTGTCTGATCGGGCTCCCAGGTCAAAGATACGGGCACAACATTCACAATTTTCAGTAACATGTAACAAAAATATGTTAATAGGAGACAAATAACCCCTGCTATCTTGTTGCTCAATCCTAACCCTCAGCTCTTATCAACTGAGTTGCAACATTAAGTCAAGATTTATCCAGTCGATTCTTATTCCTAAAATTGGAATTGTTCCCACTTTCCAGATGGCTGAATGTTAGGATTGGACAGATTATTGATGTAGCAATTTCTCTCTCTTTTACTAATAAATATATAAAATAATTTGCTATAGTGTCAGGAAATTTCATCCATGAATGTTATTACTCCTTTCTAGAGACAAAGGAAATGAAAACCAAACAAAAATCAAATCATAAACCAAATAATTTCTTCAGTTGCCTAATGATCTTTTAATTTCAAGTATGAAGAAAAGAATATATGACTTTCAGCCCCTGTCAAGTCACTTACAATGCTGGAATTATCTTTTTACCATGTCCTTATATAAAAACTAATTAGATTGGCTTTGATTTTTCAAGGCTGAATTAGATACAAATACACAAAAAATAAAGATAGGAGAAAATGGAAAAAAACAGTCAAATCAGTCTCTCCATCTCCAAATATCTTTCCACCATGAAAACTTTTTTTTTTTCAAATATTCATTTCTATGTATTCTTCTCTTTCCTGGAAGTGGAATTTTAAGATGGATGTCTTAAATTTTAAGACAGATCTCATAAAATTATCCATCTTAAAATTAACATAAAACAAAAAGGAAAAATAAACACCATAGCACTCCCCCTCTACAAGGTGAGTAAAACACATCTTCAGAATAATTTTGGCAGCATTCCCTGGATTTAGCTCCCCATATGCCAATATAGGGTTGCCAATACACATTACACAAATGTCTCTCTGTCATATCAGTTCCCACTTACTCATTTGTGAAACGGTTTTATGGCAGTGAACAAGACAGGGCTGTAAAATCAAGCCAAGTGTTGCACGGGCATTCCCTAGCTCTGTCAAAGTGTACTCCTCCAGTAAGTTTGCCCATCCTCCCCCACCCTCAGCAGCTTTAGCAAAGCCCTATCAGCTCACATAAGAATTCTCCCAGAGTGCTAAAAGCCCTAACAGAAATTGCACCAAATGGCCAAAACCTAACTATCAAGAAAAGGCCATTTCCCCCTTCTGTCTCTCAATTCTGCTCAGGGAACACACATAGACATAACAACTCCTGAGAGGCAAATTGAGGAGCTCTCACTAAACACAGGAAAAAAGCTTTCTCTAGCAGTACTTCTGTCTTCTCACACGTAGAGAAGAATACATTGTCCTCTCTTAGGGAGCCACTGTCCACCAGGAGCTCTGAATGACCATGATTTCCTTCCCCCACTCCCTGGAAAACGGAAAAACTAACTTTATTTACTCAAGGGAGTTTTTTCCAGACTTCTCTGTGTACCAAAGCCAGTGGGAAGAAGGGTGGTTCGTGCAGAAGGCAGCAGGGAGCAGCCCAGACAGGAGCACTTTCCTGCTGCAGTGCATAAGGACAGCCTGCAGAAAGGCATGGTGAGCATCCCTCTCTGCACATATGAAACAGAGCTTCCTCCTGGGCTTGGCCAGACCTGTTAGGACCTGGGACCTGTTCCCCAGGGAAGCACCCCATAGATAAGGGCAGCTGCTGATGAATTGCAACACCAATTGTTTTGACACTATGTTGGGCACAAAGCTGTCTCCTTAGCCATCTCTCCAGATCGAGTCCTGGTTAAAATAGAAGCAAAAAGCCTACTTTGAGCCAGTAGGAAAAAAAAATTACCTACTTGCTGGAGAGTCACAGGAAATGAGTATCCTAAACTTCCTTCATCAAGCAGGATATTCGAGAGAGTGTTTTGGGGTGTAGTTCATCACATTTAAACCCTCAAAGGGTTCAGAATAAGGCAGTTTCTGATGCTCACCCTTATGCTACTCCTACCAGGCCAGATCAAATGTTTTGACACTTTCTCATTCAGTAACATCAGTACAGAAAATGTCAACAATGAAAATCGAAACGCTGTAGAAAAAGCTATTTCATAAGTACATCATGGATGAGGCCCTGGGTTTCTTTATAGCAAGTTTGACCTAAATTCTCACTTTGGGCTTTTCAATTATGAAAATTCAAAGGCACCTTCAGTTAATTTTGGAGTAAATGTGTTAGTGAATAAAATAAAAATGAATAATGCAATCACTACAGCATCTTCTCTGTTATTTAATTTGATATTTATATCAATTATTTTATACTGCTACTACATTTTTAATGTTTCCATAGTACAGTGAAATTTTATGTCAAACTATGGAATTTATCAGAGAGAGAAAGAATGGTAATTTTGAGAATGAGATTGAGGAAAACTGCAACTTTTATGGCTACAAGAAACCATTTAGATCTGTGGAATTGTTCATATTATATCAGCTCTTAAAACATCAATACTGGCATAGAAATTAATATTACTGAATTTCAGAACCAACTTCTCCCCTGCTGATGAATGGAGCAAATTCATCCCCTCCCCAGGGCCTTTGGTTTAGGCTGCGCTTCTCGAAACATTTACATCCTTTCCTGTCTTGGCTCTTGATTTTAAGTGGGTAAACCACCAGCTTAATAAACTTGGATGGAAGCATTAGGGAGATTGCATAGATGACAATGCCGGTTTGAGTATTGCTCATTTTTATGAGAAACTCTTAGGAGTAGGGTCCACAGAGAAACAAAAGCTGAGCCTCAGAAGAAAAGTACTGCAGCAAGAGGTGACATTGGAGGCCAAGGTCTCACAGCTAGGTGACAGAAGCACAAAAGAATTGAGGTTAGTGTTTATAAAGACACCAGCATTTAAAAACAAAATTCAGAATGCTCAGAGACAGCATTCCTACCAGCAGGATAAAAGTTAGCTCACTCTTTAGGCATTATTTGTCAAAAACATTACTGTGTCAGGAGAGCAGTAATACCTGTCACAAATGAGCCAGAGTCTTTAAATGAGTTTGATTCCATTAAATCCACTAATATTTGCTTTACATAATAGCAAACAAAGGAAATATTTTCATCTTGTTGATGGGCCAGTTGTGTAACTATTTCCATCCAGCTCTCATGGAATGACACGAGACAGCAATAAGAATGTAGTCAGGTAAAAAGAAATTTGGCATTCAAAACCATCTTAACTTTAGTCTTCAGCGACAAATATGCTGTCACCCGTGTTTGGTGCTGAAGAGGAATTATTTTTCGATCTGTCTGGAGGTTTGCAAGCTGAGCATGGCTATTTTGCTGTCTGGCACATCAAAGCTCCAGGCTAGCAGGTAGTACTTATAAATATACAGTGCACCAGGGATTGCTGGAGCAAATATTATATGTGTCTCTCTCACTCTCTGGGCTCTTTCATTTACTTTCAGGACTCAGAATTGCTGCAGAGGGAGTTTATCTGTGCCTTCTTTCTGGCCTTTTCTGTTGCAACATTGACTGGGCTACAAAGGGGCAACTTTCCTGTGGCCACCATTCTACTAGGAAAAAAAAAGGTCAGACCTGGTGTATTCTGCTGAGTTCAAAGGATTCCTTTCTCTATTAAGTGTAACCCAGCTGCAAGAGCTTGTTTTTGTCAGACATTCCCAAGTGGAAATAACTGGTTGTGAGCAAGAAAAGAATCAACAATTCAAGAAAAAGAAACTCTTCCTCTTGTTCTCTTTTATATTGACTGGTTTTTTGTCCTAATAATCATACTTAAATATGTTAAATATAATTAATATCACAATATTACATACAGGAGTGATCCTCTACAAAGACAGCTGTCACTTGTTTAAGACACAAATTTGTTAACAGTCTTACTTATGTTTCCATGCCTGATGCATATGAAGTTGTGACTTCACATGTTAATTATTTGCTGGCAGAGTCTCCCATTTCTACTTTGCAGGATCTATCCTGTATGGCACATATAATACCTTAGGGAGAGGGAAAGTGAAAAGGAAGAAGCAGCACTTAAGTTTCTAAAGAACCTTTTATTGCTGATCCTCTTCTACTGTACCAGAAAGCATCTCACATTGCAAGGTTTGTGGATAAGCTCTATGCAAGATCCAACACCTCCTCTCAATGCCACTGGTTTGTGTACGTAGAAATCATCATGAGCAGAGAGTTATCCACATGGTATTTAACTTCTGGCACTGGTTGGCATTTTCTTCTTCAGTAAAAGGGAAACCATACTTTTGATTCATAAGGACAAGTTTCTTTTGATACAGAGACTAGCCCATACCCTTAAAAGTGAGGGATTTTATAGAATTTCCAAAGCCTTGCCTGTATTTCCTAAACAAGAAAATTGCTTTAAAATATTGCATTTATCTTTCTTTCTGTCTTTTTCAATTGCCAGACTCCTCTGCTTGAATTCATAAAAATGTTAGAGTCCATGCAGTAAGATTCCTCTTAGAGGAAAAAGCCTGGAAAGGGAAGAGGTAACACGGCTAAGATTGGTATTAGATTTTTCTTTTGATTAGCCTTTATGATTTATGACAGATAATTTTTCTCAAAGAAAAAAAGTAATTCTTAAGAAGAATAGAAAAATTCAGATAAGAGAGACAGCAATTATAGGCAACAGAGATAGTGCCTTGATTGCTAGTGTGCGAATTTAAATTTTGCATTTTTCAGCTTTTTTACTCCTTTTTTCAGTGGTAGTATTGTGTTGCATGCGACTTGCATACATGACAACAGCTAAGTCAAGTCTTCCATGATACTTGAATGATGCTGAAAGTTTGGATTATCATTATGCATTCAGTGCTTGCTGCAGGCTATGCTTGAGTCATAGTTCTAAGATAAGGACATGGCCCACTTCATTAGTGGCACTAGTGGTTTATTCATTCCTACTATTCTCTGAACACTTTTACATTCTTTGAACTTTCTTTGAAGCCAAGATTTTGCACTTTGATCTAGTTTATTTATATCCCACTCATACTTTACTTCTGCACAGATCTTCTATTGTACTTGAACCCCAGGGAACATACACTGTATAACATTACAGTCTCAATATTGAGAATAGTGATGTGAATGATATAAGATCAGATTGTAATAGGTATAAAAAATGGAACTTTAATCACACTTGTAAGAATTCCCACATGGAGGAGTTGTGTAAGTCAAAAGTGTCAAGTCTTATGAATGAAGTCTGGCAATGATCTACAACCTCAGGAGCAGAAAGTTTCTCCTTTCTAAAAGGGAGCACTTTTGATTAGTTGATATTTTTTGCTGCTTATTATGAATGAAATTCACTTCACACAGAGAAATAGTGGTAGGATTAGCCTTAAATGTATGCTTGTAAAATGTAGTTCCTTCATCTGACAGAGAGAGTCCCAATAAACTCAAAACGAAGTAAAACTAAGTCACCATCATAGAATAACCTCCCAAGTGCACTAATAAAATCTATGGGCACAGAGACAAACCTTAAGTATTCAGCTGGTGTGGAACCCTTCAGACATCAAGGGACTTTCAAAAGAAGTGAAAGAGATGCTGTCTGACAGGGTGGTAAAAGTTTACTGGATTCACCACCTTGAACATCTATAACAAACATATTGATGATACAAGTGATTTAACAGCATCAAACCTCCACATGATCTCTATTTGCTAATTTAAAGGTATTTCTGGTAATTATTTCACACTGAAATTATTCCTTTGGAAAGACCTGAAGGCTAGAAGTGGACATAAATACAAATTTTAAATTTTCATTCTGGTCAAACAATTCCATGTTCCATGGTATAAAGTTCCCTGCACTACAAGACAAACGAAATCACAAATACAATTTGTTTACAGAAGGTTCTTGGATGCTAGCAAGCTCTAAAACACTGCTTATATTAAAACAAAAAAATTAGAAATGAACAAAAATCCAGTGCTCAAAATGTAGAAGTGTTGGAGAAGCATTGAAATTTGCTAATGACAACTAATCTAGACAGATTTCTGTGTTTTGCCTTATTTTATCAATAGGCAGCATTGTCCTCGAGTAGCCTGCCACAGAAAGTTACAATAAGCAGCAATTCTTCTACTCCTGACTTCCTTATCCAAAGATTTCTTCAGGCCAGCCTGTTACCATCCTTTTGGAGGTAATATTTATGCAATTTCTCTGGAACTGTGGCAGCAGACCTCACATTAGAGAAAGAAATGAGAGGAGACATGCACTCTTGTTCAACAGCATTGAACAAGCACTTTATTCTTCCTCACAGCCCAAGAGACTCCAACTCCAGCAGACTCACACTGTAGGCTTCCCTCTGACTGGCCCCTCACGGCAGCAATTGTCTCTCCCATTTGGTTAGCTCTCCCCTGAGCAGCTGACCCACTCTTTTATCACACTCATCCTTATTGGACATAGCTGTGACCTATGAAGGGCAAGGCTGTTTTTGGTAATTAGCACAGCTATCAGAGACGAGGTTGCCTGTAATCCATTCTCCCACATGGAAGAGTTCTCAAGTCAATGTAAGAGCTCTCTGGTCAACATATGCTAAAATATAAAGAACAGGTTTCAACAAAGAACCTCAACTTTACACAAATAGGAAAACAAAGAACCAAACCAGTAAAAATATGTCTTCTGTTTGGTGTTTTCGGATACTGGCTTTGCCTGTTCAAGAGTACGCTGACAACAAGCAGTTGATCTCACACAGATGTTTAGTGCTCCCAAAATGTTATGGCTGCCAGCCCAGTCCTCATGAGACAGTGAATGATAATGAATCCACACAACATGAAATACCAAGAAAATTCCAATCACATCTATTTCCTTAAGGAGGCAACTAAGTCACAAAAAGTGTAGATGCCACCACTTTTAACCACAATAAATCTTGTTTGTAGAGATGAAAAAGCAGGACATGTATGAGTCTTCTTACCTGGCTGAAAAGAACTCATTCCTTCCTTCTGACTGCAGTGCTGAACTTTAGACTCCCTTAATTTTCCAGGTATTGAAAGTACTAACTTTCTACTTAAAACAGCTACTCAGGGAAAACTTACAAGTCCCAATAAAGTCAACAAGTCTAATTTGTAAAGTAGAGGGCCAGCAAATGTAGCTATACCTATCAGTGTAAAATAAATACAAGAATGACTGAGTTCCATTCAACTCACTATAAGACCTTTCAAAACAAAATTCCTAATTTTCTTTAATAATAAAAGTCAGTTTCATACCTCTTTTGAACTAAGCATGCCAAAAGTCACGCAATGAACTTACTTTTGCAAATGTTTTAAGGACACTTCATCAAAACTAGCCTATAGTCTCATAAACACGGTCTTCAGCTGTGTGTCACCATGCAATGAGCTATGTAGCCACATGAGTTTGTTCATTGAGCTCCTGTGTACTAAAAGCAATGCAGGCTGGGGCAGGGGGTTTGCATTTCAAACACTGAGCAGGTGAAATGGCAGTAAATATACAAGAAAGTTGGACATCCTTTGAAAATTCAGCTCACGTAACTCAACCAATCACCTAAAGATCGGTTTGGTCCCTTCTTTACATAGGTTCTTTGTTCAGTATGGCAAATTCCTCTAGTTAAACTCTTAGCCATGGAATAAGACACAGGACAGGAAGTGCATCTCAGCAGGAAGGGCTCAGCTGTCATATGTAATTACCCTTGGTTTTAAATCTAGCCTGCTGAAGCCTTTCAGAATGAAGACTTAGATTTCTTTCAGAAATAAAAGACAACTTAAATCTCCAAGCATTTCAGGAAACAAAAATTATTCTTGATGCAGCAAACTTCAGGGAAATACTTTTCTTCCTACTGAGATCCCATTTACATGGGACTGTAGAAAATAATTGCAGCACATACCACCATCCCATCCCATATGGTAAAATCTCCATCAGCATACTTTGGAGCACATTCCACCCTTTTGTTGTTTTAAAAGTGTGATTAATTCCTGGAATTTCTCTCAGGTAAAGCATTCTCAGGTTTCAGGCATCTGGGAAAGTATATAATTCTCAATTTTGGTGCAGAAAGGTGTTCAGATGAGTAATTTGTTTCAAGGAAAATCAGGAGTGTGAAATACCAGCATTACCCTGTTTTTTCCATCATGTGTCAAAAACTTCCTACAAAAAGCTATTCCTACAATAAAATTACAGATAATTTTCAAATTCTGCTTTGCTAGAAGATGAATCACTATTTATGTTAGAAGGAATTTAGTGTGTTCAGCATGTTAGCAGGTTATGAAAAAATTGCTTTAACTATGCTTGACAAAACACTGCCAGAACACTAAAATTAAGGGGTGTAGTAGGTTGACCTTGGCTGAATGCCAAGTGCACACCAAGCTGCTCTATCCCTCCCCCTTCCCAGCTGGACAGAGGAGAGAAAATAAGATGGAAAATGACTCATAGGTTGAGATAAGGCAGCTTAATAAAGCAAAACCAAAAGTTTGCATGAACACAAGCAAACAGCTAAAAAAACTGTTCTCTACTTCCCATCAGCAAGCAATGTCTGGCCACTTCCCAGGATGCTGTGGTTCCACACATGTAGTTGTTTCTCCAGGGTAACCACTTGATGGGGTGGGAATGTTGGGGAGCCACCAGAGATGCTGTGCCAGCACTCCTCAGCAGTACCCAAAACACTGGAGTGTCATCAACACCTTCCTAAAGCACCAATGGAAAGCACAGCACTGTGAGGGCTGCCATGGGAAAACGAACTCTGTCTCAGCCTGACCCCATACAACAGGACAATATTTCTTGCTCCTCATTATTGAGAACTAAAACACTCTGCAGATCTTCACAGCTAATAGGATTTTAGCTATGCATATTATGATCACAAAAAAGCAGCATGCAACCAATACTGCTTCAGTATGCATGCCATGTCTAGTAGCCTCTATTGCTCTGAACAGACTAAATATGACCAGAACTTAATTTACCATTCAAATCTTGATGGTATTTGAAATGATAAACATATGCACTGAAAAGACAACAATCAAACTGTCAAAGTAAGAAAATATGCATAATAACAGCATTAATAAGCCACAGTCTTTTAAATGGTGCCTATTAACATCTGCAATCTTTTGCTGCCTTTTAGAAGTAGTCTGTTGCATTTAATTTTTAATCTCAGTTTTGCTCTTTAAGTGCTTGTCAAAGATTTGCTATCTCATCTTTTTGGGAAATATTTGTAAAAAAAGACCACGTCCTTTGATACCCTTTAGCTAAATATCATAGTGTGTCTACATCCTCTGCTACAGTGAGGACCACGTATTTCAGACAACGTTTTTTTCCCAAAATTTGGCTTAAAATTTATGATGTTTGAATTTAACTGGACCAATTTAAATCAGGCATAGGGGAATGAGTACTGAGAGGTTATGAAGGGCAAGAGAAGAAGTTAAGTATCACCTTGTTTGTGAAACTCTGTGCAAAACTTTGCCTCTGTGCAAAAGCATAATTCCTGCCTTAGCACCTAAAGGGCCAGAATAACTGTCACAGTAGAATTAATGATTTTTCTTTTCCCAGCCCAATTATATTGTTGAAATTAATTCAGCGATTTGTACCAGGAGATTTACCATCTCTTTTGTTTGTTCTTTAGCCAGCCACATACAAAATAAGCCTATTCCAACTCCGTGGTCTCCAATCCTTATCTAAATCCCTCCTTTAAAGGACTGGAATTAATAAAAAATAGTGTCTGGGTGGCAGCATTATATTAAATTGCTTTTCTGTTGTGATGGTGCTTTCCCAACAAGTATAGCTATGAATGTAGGAACAGAGTGGAATCTCTGTTCTTTCTCAGGAGTAAAAATTTGGCTTAATAGAAACATGATAGACAGTTGTCACATGCTGCTGCCCACTAGCTCTTCACTGCTAAACATTTAAGAGACTCCACCAGGCTGAGTGGATTGGGGGATATGCATCAAAATATCTCACTCTATTTCTTGCTTACCACAGGTAGGTATCATACTCAAACAGAGAAGATCTAAAGGGAATAGTATCAGCAGCCCATTGCACATAGATATACTTTACCTGTTTTAGCTCAATTGTGTATAAAGGGAAATGTGGTGAATGATAGATTACTAATTCTTTCTTTTGGCACCTTGTTTAATCTTATTATTTGATTATTTAATTACAAGGGCACAGATGGGATACCTGTTAGAGACAGCACAGCAAAATCATGATTGTGCCTGTGCACACCAGCTGAGTAGTGATGGTTTGAAACTCCAGGCAAGATCCACAAGCTTACAGTGCATATACTTCAAAAAATTGAATTAAGAAACACAGACCAAAGAGTTTGGAGAGCTGGGAACAGCTCCATCTCAGCAAGCATACAGCTATGGCAGTTAGTAGTCATCGTGGTAGGCAAATAAAATGAGGTCATAGGTCCACAGAGGAGTAAGAGTTGGTATAAAGGAAGTGTTCCATAAAAAAGGCTTAAGCCACAGTCCCAAAAAATACTGATAATAAGTTTAATCTACATGTCCAGAACACTCCAACTTGAAAACAGACATCTGGGAGACATAAAATAAAGAGACATTTCTTAACATGGTGTAACGAAATAAAACACTGCTTCCTAATAATTTTGTCTCTGACAATTTTACAGTAGATGTTTTAGTTCTTCCATAGTGAAGAGCTGGTTTGGTTTTTTTAAAATATGTGTTAATACATAGTTTTATAACAGAAACCCAAGGAAAAGTATAAACTCTTATCTTGCTGTACCTTTTTAAGATTTTTTATGAACCACATGAGAAGCACCACAGAAGTCACAGGACTCAGATATCAAGGCAACAGTGGGAGAAAACACAGCTAAGGAACATCAGTCTAAGCAGTAGATGTCATCAATCTAATTTTGTATCACTGATAAGATTAAGGTAAGCTGATAAAGGCAGTAGTATTAATGAAATGCTTCTTCAAATCTGTTGATTTGATAGATCAAGACCATGTAGTCAGGAACTAGAACACTACAGAGTGTTCCAGTAATATTAGATACATTAAACACTAGATAGCCAGTTTTGAAAATATAATTGTAAATAATAGATCATCAAGCATTCTTTCATGAGACCCTGAATCTTTTTAATGTGCTTGTCGATAACCTAGTGAAAAACAAAGAAAAATTAGTACTGTGGGTGATGCCAAATATAAAAGAACAGTATAAAATGATAAGCTGAGTTGGAGGAACTCACCAGGATCACTGAGTCCAGGTCCTGGCCCTGAACAGGACAGCCCCAAGATTCACATCATGTGCCTGAGCACATTGCCCAAATATGTCTTAACCTCAAATAGGCTGGTGCTGTGATTGCTTCCCTGGAGAGGCTGTTCTAGTGGTCCACCATGCTCTGGGTGAAAAACCTCTTCCTAATATCCAATCTAAACATCTAAACCTCCCCCTACTCAGTTTCATGTCATTTCCTCGCGTCCTGTCACCGGTCATGAGAGTGAAGACATCTACACCTGCCCCTCCACTTCCCCTCATGCAGATGTTGAAGACCACAGAGAGGTCTCCCTTCCGTCTCCTCCAGGCTGAAGAGACCAAGTGACCTCAGCTGTTCTCATAAAGATTTCCTTTGAGTCCCTCCACCATCCTTGTGTCCCTCCTTGGACATTCTCCAATGACTCAGACCACTGATACTGAACAGACTCCACCAACAGGTGGTATGGACACAAAACCCCACTGTAGAGTCTAATATCTAGGAAAGAGCCAAGATCAGGATTTGTAAGAGACTCTAATGAAAAGTAGCAACTTTGAACATAGCAGAGGGGAAAGCACAACACACAACAAACTACACATGCCTTTTAAGTGCACTTAAGTGGGATCTCTATCAGAATTGCTTGTCCACTTCTACATTCCCACCTCAAGGATTATGTTAAGAAACTGAGATGGTGGCAAGTGGTAAGAGCAAGAAAATGACTACCAGAGATTTTCGTAGGGAGTATATTGAGTACAAAGGTACAACACGGTACCATCAGACCAGAGTTATCTATCTGCAAGGAATTCAAAGGGCTGTTAATTATTATAGATCAAAGTACAGCACAATCTAATGACCAGCACAGCAAGGTTCATTAACTTAAAGTCAAAACAACAGGTTTTTGTTTTAAAAAAAGGTGAAGATAATTTTTCATCACCTCTCTTACTTTGTAGCAAATGGGGTGGTATATCATTGTGATTTTTAAATTAATAGTGGCTATTTTTCCCCTCTAAAAAAACTTCCAAGCAAGAATTACCTCAAGAAAGTTTTCTAGGTTATGTGGAAGGTCAGGATGTAATACCAAAAGGATTGATCCTGGTCCTATAGCCAAAGTATGAATTGATCAGCATTCATAACTGACATTAGCACAGCAATAATCTTAATCACATTGAAAAAGTCAGTTTCCAAATGCACTGGTTCATAGAACTTGAAACATAGTTTCAAAACTTGAAACAGTTTTCTTAATATATATGTAGTTTTTCAATATTTTTGGTACCAAAGATCGGGCCTGAAAGTTATTCACTAGGACATTTCAACTCATTTATTTTGCACTTTGATTTTTCAAGCGATAAGTGAATAGAATATATCTGTCAGACCAGATAGATGAAATGCACGTTGATGAGTTTACACCCACCTTAACTTGATTTTCTACCCTAAAGCAACAAATATTTTCATGAGCAGCAGAACTACTTATGAGCTGTTTCCTACAGATTTCTTAGCTTGCTCACTGTCCCCAGCTCCCTCCCTGAACTGCTGCAGTTTAATCCACAGTGCTGGAGGCAGCACATTACAGAAGAAAAGAGAAAGCCTAGATGTGTACTGATGGGCCCAGTGACAGGCTGGCTGGCCAGCACATAAATGCCAAACAACAGCACAGCAGCCAAGGCTGGCACTTCCCCTCAGTGTGAGCACTAATTGCATTTCTCTCTTCTCCTCAGATCGGGCTTTTGACAAAGATTTTAAGAACATCGTTCTAGCTGATATTTTTCCATCCATTTTTAAGTTTAGCTGCACTTGGCCAAACAGTTTAAAAGTTACTACATAGGACTTGACAGCTGATGAGAAAGTCAGTGTTATTATATAAGCTTCATTTCCTTAGGAAACCAGGCTGAAAATGTAAATGGGGATTCGAAGCTTGATAGTGCCCTTTCAATAAAAAGAATGAAGCAAGAATATATGCTTGCCTTCCTGCCAGAGGAAATTGCTAAAACAGGCATTTCTTTTAATTTAAAGAACAGACTGCATAGAGTTACTATTTGCCCAGATGCTGTTAGACAAGGCCATTGACCTGCTGGTCCAATAGAAATAAGTAAAAGAAAGTAAATTACTATTTAGTAGAGTGATCTTGCAGTATCAATCCTTAACATTTAGTTTCAATTATAAATTAATTAGTCAGAAATCAGCTTAGCTTTAATTCACTTGTTCATCTCCTTTTTATCCTGATTTTTTGCTGTCTGTTGCAAAAGCCTAATGACATTACCATTTTTATCCTCATCTCACAACACTTTTACCCATGGTAGTCAATCTTGCTGGGAATGCAGTATGTAGAATTCCAATAGTTCTGTCTGTTCCTGCAACTGCCTCTTGGTATCATCAGAAAGGACATTAAATTTAATCACCATCAAGAACTTCAGTGTATGAACCCACACAGAGAAAACAAATGTGTGGAAGATCCGAAGATATATTGATCAAAGAGATCTTCAAAGCACTGGAAAGGCCACAGGAAGCATAATAACACAAGCAAATATGGCATCTAAGAATGCTGACCAGGGGCTCTATTATACAGTCTTTGCAGGCCAACATTTAAATATGTTTCCTTCATTCTCCACTGCTCACAGGCTCAGCTAAAAGCTGGCACTGTTGAGAACAGTGACGCTACACACACAACTCACACAGAGAAACATTTTGGTTGTTAATTCGCTGACGTCCAAATGATAAGATACACTCCACTACTGCAACAGCAGTGGCCAGCAGGATCAGGGCTCCTCCACAAGCACGGATGAGCTGGGAGGCAAGGAGAACCCCAAAGCAGCGGGGACCTCCCCAACAGGGTGTCTTCCCACAGGAGATGCACAGTGTCAGGATGGCAATCAGTCCCCCTGACACCTCCACACAAGGTACACTGATGAATGACACCAAAAATCCAGTCAGGACTCCAGTACAGATCCAGAGCCCATCCAGGAAGCATAGACAAAAGGTTGAAGACAGCGTGGCTTTGGAAATAATCCACTAAAACTAAGAAATCCATAAACCAGGACAGCAACAGACAGGAGTAGGCACAAGGATATTTCAGATGGAGCTCAGGCCAGGTCTAGATGCTTCCTGAGTCTGAGCTGAAAAGGAGGCCTGGGGTATGAGGAGTGGCAGGGCTGGAGGTCCCAGCTGACACTACTCCAGTTAATCACAGCTTACAAGTGTCTTACAAGCCCTGATGTGCATTTTGTATAAAACAATGATAGTAGAGGGAATTCCTGCCAAAACTGTTAATTTTGCACTAAATGATAGAGGAAGTGAAACATTGAATTTTTAGCCAATATCTTAAAATTGGAAATGCATTAAAAAAGCATGTTTCTTTCTAGAGAATAAATTCCTGCTGTGAAAATGCTCTTTTAAATAGAAACTTGGTTTTCCACAGGAAGCAGATTTTAATGGAAAACACTCTAATGGAAAAATTTTCTTTAATGGAAAAAAAATCATCTCTTTTCAGTGTTGGAGGAAATGAAATGCAGTTTTTCTTTTTCTAGGCTTAATCTTCCTGTTGTGCCATTGTGTTTGAATCTTTAGGACCCGCAGGGCTCATCAGTGTTAGAGTCTTGCAGTGAAGAAGATAAAGTACACATGAAAAGAGGCACTATGGAAAGGACATCTTTTTCTCTGGAATGTGATTTCTTCCCTCCTACCAGCAAGAGGCAAGATATGCTTGCTTCAGTCTCTGCTGATGAGATGGTGCTTCAAGGAGGACTCGTGCAAATGAAATGATGGAGGGGAAGGATTTCCTATGATTAGATTTATTTTGGTGCTTGGGGCATTCAAAGCTGCTGTTGAGTCAATGAAAAGTTGGATTTCCTAAATCAACAGCAAAAGAGATGTAGCACCACTCTGCTGATAAACACAATTAGACTTGTGTGCAGTGCAGTTAGGGCTCCAAGGCTTTCAAGTGATTTTCTTGACATTTGTACTTTATTTGGGTCAGCTCTTAGAGGGTCTACAGCAGCTGCTGTTCCTGCTGACTTCAGTGCACACTGTGCATGCTCAATAACCTTCAGAGCTTGTCCTTTAATTTACATTTTGAAGATACTTTAGAGCAATTATGAACAAGACATGTTAGTCTGCTACCCTTTAATTTCCCCATCAGCATGATACAAGCTGAACAGCTTGCTTTGGCATCAGCAAGTTACAGAGATTTTCCTGCTGTCACACCCACAATGAATGACACTGCTCTCTGCAGACACCTGCCTTCAATGCAGAGTCTGTGCAGACACGAAGACCATCATCTATATGATGCAAATGTTAATTAAAAAGGTAGGTACGTGGAGAGCACCTTTAGTTACACCACTGCAGTACTCCAGTGGCCACATCCTGGTGTTGTGAAACCCTTTTCCAAAGCCTGCAGCCAGCAGTCAGCTGGTTTGAACATCACAGTCTGGTCACAAACAGAATGGCCTATCTGAAACACATTATTCATCTTCACATGGGATAAACAGGGATGGTTTGCAATGGCATTCATCTCTTTGAAGTCCAAGACATAAGTTCTGCCTTGAGTTATGCATTTTCAGAACAACCATAGTCAAAAAAAGAAAAAAGAACTAGATATGAAAAGACAGGGTTTTGTCAGGTAGAAATTTCCACCCACAGAAAGAATGCTCAGTTTTGGGAATTAAAAAATGATAAATCACAAAATGACCATTCTGAACATATAGAGGTGAGTGGAGATATTAACAGTTTTCAACCAAACCCTTTTGGTTAGCCATCTTAAAATCAAAACATCCTTTTTTTTTTTTTAAATAAAAAACACTCATTAATAAAAGACATTCATCATGAGTAAAAGAATGAGTAAATACAGATTACATATCATAGAATAGTTTAGGTTGGAAGGGACTTTCAAAGGACAATTTCCAGCCTCCATACAATGAGCAGGAACATCTTCAACTAAATCAGGTTGCCCAGAGCACTGTCCATACAATTTTTTTTTACAATTATATTCTCTTATTTATTGATTTAAGTCTTAGGAAAAAAATTGAGTAAGATGTTTACCATCTCAAAGATACAAAATTCTGTTGTTATTCTTACAGACATGAAGCAGTGACCAGTAGAGTTTTCCTGTATTCCCGTCATATTAATGAACATCTTTTCTCATGCACATATTTAGGACAAAGATTGATTCAAAATCTCTTTGCAGGCAGTAAGCAGTATCTATAATTTTGGGCCTTTGGATGAGAAAGGGGAGCTTGTAGCTTTGGACCAGATGTTTCTGACTGTTCTGTCAAGGAGCCAAATATTTCAGAAACTATTGAATGTATGTAAAAACTTTGTAAGAGACCATTTTGTTATGTTTAAAACACATTTAACACCATACAGTCCTCCAAAGCCTTTCATCTTCATTCAGTTTGATAAACTTTACCTAATTAATCATAGAAATTACCCTACCTTGTTATCTGGGAGACAAGACAACAGAGCTGAGGTTAAAGCACTTTGATGAAAAATTATGATCATTTTGTGTTTACCACTGTGATTGTTCCATGGATGCAGGCAAGAGCTGAGTTTGCAATTCAAATAGTTCATTCACTTTTAAATGGTTTATAAAAGACAGAATGAAAGGCAACTATCACTACCTATTTGTTTTTTTAATAAGCTTATGAATTTTAAAAGGTATTTCATGGAAGGAAAAAAGCCAACAACAACAAGCATTTATGGGAGAATAAGGATGAGAACTAAACACTAAAAAATCAAGAAATAAAAGTTAGTTTAAAAGCACAGCCTTTTTTATTCTGCTCCTGTGTGCTTATTGTTAAAATGGTGGTCTATCACTATAAGCTATCAGAGGATTAATACAGTGCATAATGCAAATTGGATGTGAATGCTGTGCAGAAAAAAGGCAAATGGAATTGTGTGCAATTTACTAGCATAGAAGATGATTCACATTTCCTATTTATCTTCCATTTCACATTTAGAGTGCAAAATAAAACCTTAAAAATTAAACAAGATTTTCCCCTTTTTGAAGGAATCTTTTTTAATTATTCTAAAAATAAACAGCAGCCACTTAATGGGTTTTATTTATGCAATTGCCACAATTCACCAGATACATAATGAAAGCAGCATTAAAAGCTAAGGCAAGAAAACCAAGACAAAACACTGCATTTTCCTGTCATGTGTGTTGGGATGTGGTGCCTTAACTTTCAGGGTTTTCCAGACACAGGAGAGTCACAGAGGGATGGCATCCCTGCTCCAACCCCTTCTGCTCCTCCCTCTGCCATTATTACCTGGCTGGCCAAACCACTAGTCCTGGAGTTTGAGGTTCACATTTACCCAGATGGAAGATGTGTAAACCATAGTTTGTCCTGCCAAAACCAGCAGGTTAATTGGAGCCAAGGACATCAACAGTTTTAATTTAATTACAGTTTCATTTTTGGTGGCAAAATCATATTCACAAAGAAAATTTGTGAAGACCTATTTTAAGAAGCTTATTTGCAGAGACACTGACCATCTGCACTTTAGATGCTTTGATCCTTTCATACTCAGAAGCCAAGCATCTGATCTCGAACAACAGAAATTTAAGGGCACAAAAGTAGCGATGAATTTCAGAAAAGCAGCCACAGCTAAACTCACAGAGTGTAAAAACAAAAATTAACATAAGATTTTCCTAGCAAAACCTAATGATGCTATAAGTTGGCAATGAGGACAATACTTGAACATGTGTTATCACTTTTCCAAGTGATTAGAGAAGAAGCTCCAGTAACAAGAAATCTCTTGAAGCTGTCATTGATTTTGTTGCATGTAATTACTTGGTCATTATAACTCTGTACAGCATAGGTTTTCTTGATCAAATTAAATTATGTAAGTCAGATGGAAAGACTGTATCTTTTTTTATATTAGTATTGCAACTGAGGATAAAGAATGGATTTATGCCTCCTGAGTTATGTCTTAAGTCAGGGAATGAGATATTCAAGCCACTCAGAAATATGTACGTACAAACCTTGATCTTCTCATATTCTTAAGCAAGGAAAGTCACTGTGGTAACTGAGAATGCAGCAACAGTCAGGGCTAGTCCAATGCAAAGAGTGAAAGACCTGAATATAAAGCAATGTTGGAACACTACTGAGCAATTTAATTTTGAGTAATTCAGTCAAAACCACAATAGGAATGAGAATCTCATCACCACTGTTCATCATACCATTAAAAAGGACAAATAAAATGGATTAATAAAATTAATGATTAAATAATCCAACAGAGCAAGTAGGTCCATCTGAGTATATCAGTTACTAATGATGTTTTTAAATCAAAGATTAATCTCAATTTTTAAAGGACAGAAGCCATTAATTTGCATAGATAGTAGGCTTATACTAGGGGAAGAGGCACTCACAAACCTGAATTAACTTATGTTCATTCACAATTGACAATAAGCTTGGAAAACAGTGTATTGCTTACGGTGAAAACTCATAAGGAACAATTCAGTTTTAAAAAATTGCCCTCAGAACAGTATGAATTTCCTGCTATTTGATAAAGCACTACCAGGAAAGCATAACAGGAAACCAACATTATTTGGATTCAAATCTCCAAGCAAAGAAGTTCTACAGAGCAGCAAAGAATTTATTGTGATATACTCTGAAGTTCTTATACAGCTGCATGCCTGAGGAGATGAGAAATGACCTTTACCACAAGGTCAGATCTACCAGCAAGCTTGAGAGAGAGGTGGGAGGCTTTTAGCTGATATTGTCCACACTTAATGACCCTCCCTTTCCTTGAAACTGGCTGCAGAGACAGACATGTCAAACGTTTTCTCTTGCAGCTCTTGAATACCAAATCTGTTTTCAGTCATAGTCCTCTTACTCTTTCTGTAACATCTTGCTAAGTGGTGTAACTTTCCAAAAGATAGGAAGTTTTTGGCTTGAGCTTGGGACCACAGAGGAAAGATGCTGCCATTTATAAGAAATAACTTCACCAAAACAACAATTTATTAGTAGGGGGCATGCCTAGGCCTACATTCCCAGGAGCTAGTGTTACTTTCAATATCCCCTCCTCACAGCACTACCTTGGGAAAATTATTTTTTTTCTCTGCCAGATATGTATCTCTGGACATCAATATCTTTGATGATAGGTTTTTTATTCATATGATTCTGAGACCTCTTGTGCCAGTGTGTTGTTTAGTTTTCTACCAGTGTACTCAGCTGCAAACCTAAAGCCCCAAAAGATATTTGAAATTTTCTGTTACAGAGGCACAATAGGATTTCTGCTTTGCCAGCAATACATGAGACAAGGGTTTCATCTCCAGTCCTTGTCTTTAATACATTATCATCTGTATATACAGCAAGAGCATTTAGTTTTGATCAAGAATCCAGGTACCACTGTGATAAGGGCTAGATAAACATGGTCAGGAGAAACTTAATTTTCACAGCTTTAATGGGGGCATTGTTTTGTTTGTTTGTCTTAATATCAGGATGTTTAAAGAGGCACCTAAGTATGGATTTAAAAGGCAAACTTCAAGCTTGATAGATAATTTGTTAATAAATTTTAGCAAAACTTCGGTGTGAGAATTAAAAGAACACTCACAGTGCTTCCTTTCTCTTCAAATTAAACTGTGTTTGCTACAAAATTCAGTTTCACTGCCCTTGTCCAGCTTTCCTACATTGCTAAAAATCCCTAAGCAGAGCTTTTCAAAGGCTCATTACCCATTTCAACCCTGAGGGCAAAATATTCTCCATCTTTAGGCCAGCTGTATATTTGTAGTCTGTATGGTGTTGACTTGCCCCTTCTGCAATGTCTAATACCTTTCAAAGATATGTGGAAGAAACAAGCATCAAGAAAAACCCTTCTCTCTGTCATCTTGGACACAGAGCAGAAGTGAAATAAAAACTCTAAATAAGGTGTTTCTGCCCACATTTTTCTGTCTACTTTCTGCTTTAGGTTTTTGGGTGTATTTTTAATGGACTCATTTCCTGGTGTTGCCTTTCCATCTCTCTCTTAGCAGGAGCACAGAGAATGCAGCATCCTTATCTCTGCAAGGTGAGGGAGAAGGAACTCAGCAGTGTCTGTCTATTGAAAGAATGAAATCAAGGTCTCTGAGAGAAGTAAAGTAAATGAAATATCAAAGTGATTGAAAAGAAATTGAGGAAAAATCTCTGACTGTTTTCATGGAGAAGTAAAGAACTGCTGTCCTGCCCAAAACTTTTCTCTTCTCCTTCTTATGTTACTTGGGAGTTTGAGGAAAAGTGAAAACCTGTGCTAACCTCATACCTCATACCTCACACGTAAGAGTGACAGTGTTTGTCTTTCTTCTCCCCTATTTGTCTTTCTTTGCCCATTTCTTGTGCTTCCATATGTCTTCCTTACAGTTCATATACAGAAAAGTAACTTTATTGCAAAATCAAGCACTGTAAAGCTAGGACATGCCAGGATTATTGATGCACAATAAGTCTTAATTCAGGCCATTTCATGTATAAATTTGTTTTCTAATTACAAGCTCATGTACTTTTTCTTCCTCAGGGTGTCTGACTTGTTCAGTGAAGACTTTTTTTTTATCCACAACATTCAGTGAAAGGCCTGCAGGCCTTATTTAAACTACCCTCTACCGAATACAAAATTATATCATTTGTTCCTAGTGCCGCACAAAATTTGAATACATACATCTTTATGGCACCTCTCTGCAAAACTGATAGCTCTACCCTTACAGGAGGGGAATTGAAGCACTAAGATTAAGGCTGCTGCTTCCCAAGCCTCTTCACTCCACACAGGTCCTTGGCATCTGCAGCTTTATTTTTCCTCAGATTGCTTCTTTTTACCTGCATAATTTGAGTAGCCATGTAAGCAATATAAAAAGACAGAGATGTCTGCTGTGAAAAACGTAGAGGCATAGCTCCTTGAAATGGACTAGCATCTACCTGCCCTGCTTGGTTTTCCTCTCCACCAAACTCTCCATATCTCCCACCCTTGCTGTGGCTTTGCTCCTCTGCTGCTGCCTCCTGGTTCCCCCTGCCCGCACTGCTCGCAGTAGTTTTCAATTTAAAACTCAGTGCAGCGTTAGAGTTTCTCATCATCATTTTTGTTTTAACATTACAGAATGACACATCTTCCACCAGCCTCCATCTCACAATCAGACAAACCATTTTGGCTGTCAGGCAGGGAAAAAATACCAATTCCCTTACGGACACAGACGAGCTTTCAGCTGGAACTGCTAGTCAGGAAGTTACTACTGATAGACAAGGTGGTCTATAAATACCTCACACAAAATGGTGTTAAGGCACCGCTGCTGTGGCTGTAAAACCAAATATTCAGAAGTTAGAAAACGCCAGAGTGCAGGACCTATGTACAACTTTGAGCTAGCCCCACAGCCAATCCACTTCAAAAGCCTCTCTAGCTGACATAATGCCCTTGTTTACCTGGATATTACAGCTGGAGATGCATCCTCAACCAAGCCACTTTTTTCTACACATGTATGGCAATCTGCACAAAGGGTTTCACCTTAAAACAAAGTACTGGGGATTTTATCATCACTTACCACCTACCCTTGTTTTAGCTGCCCCATTTCCTCATTTAGTGATTACTGTGGGAAGCTGCACTTGCACAGGCTCCTGTGCTTGGCTGATGGGGGAAGCCAGCAGAGAAATCCACCCCTGACCTGCCAAGAGTCCTGCTCCCTCCACAGCTCAGTGGCCAACTAGGCAGCAGGGAGATGAAACTGAAATCCAAATTGCTTGTCCCTTTCACATGCTGTAGAAGCATCTTGAACTTTTTCAACTTTTCCAGCTCTGTCACCTTCAAAATGAAATGTTTCATTTTTAAAAGTATTTCAAGTATTATCTTTAAAAATAAACACCAGAGGAACTGCAGTAGATTGCCTGCTGTTATTGACTCTGGAAGGACTGCTGACTGAAGCGCTACACGCCAACAGAGCAATAGCGATTTAATGTTCATTAGTGTTTAGAGCAGTATCTCAGTGAGAAGATTAAGAGGCCAGGAAAACCACTGAATTTCTATTCTTTGTGATTCAAGGTAAGAAAATGCATTCAGCATTTTCCTGCTCAAAATCTCCCAGAGACGTGACCATGATGGGAGATAAGACGTCCCCTCCAGTACTCACAAATTCTTTTAAAGGATGATTTAAAAATAAAATATTGTTCTGTGAGGGTGAATCTTGATAATGCAGCCTTACAGTATCTTTCAGAGGAAACAAAAGAAAGGGTGCAATGCTGCTACAGTTCAGAAATTGCTTTATTATCTGACTCACACTTGGAGCAGAGCAGTCTCCACTCCTGGCATCCATCACAAAGCATCAGAAGAACAGCGCTGAGTTACAATTTTAAAATCACAATGGAAAGAGGCTATTATTTCCACTTTGTAAGACTATGATAGAAGCCAGGTCTCGGCTATCTAGAATAGCTATTTCCCCCCTCAGCATGTTCATTTCTCAGAATGAGTCTGTTTGGGGTTCATTAGAGCTTCTTTTTTTTTTTTTTTTTTTTTTTTTTTTTTTTTTTTTTTTTTTTCC